>JAQIXJ010004850.1:0-10187 GCA_034700185.1 Phthiracarus laevigatus | reverse complement strand
ACTAACAAAAATAAATTAAAAAAATAAACTAATAAAATAAATTAAAAAAATAAACTAACAAAAATAAACTAAAAAAATAAACTAACAAATATAAATTAAAAAAATAAACTAATAAAAATAAATTAAAAAAATAAACTAAAAAAATAAATTAAAAAATAAACTAATAAAAATTAGACGGTAAGATTAAAAGTGTGCAGGTGCACTAGGTGTAGGTGTCAGCCATAAGGTGTAAAAAAGTGTAAAATAAATCTACAAAAATATCTACAAAAGGTTAAAAATTTAAGGTATAAAATGGCTGACACCTGCACCACTTTTGCAAAAATTAAAAAATGATTGTTTACAAATAAATTACCAATTTAAAATATATTGGTTACCCTTACTTACATTAAAATGGTTGTAATTCAAATTAATAAAAATAGTACACGTGTTACATTACATATAACCATATAAGTCAATAATGCGAGTGAGTTATTAATATAAGTTAAATAGACAGAATGGAGTTCATTCAATTCATGTTACCATATAATCTTATGTGAGTATTAATAGATATTAAGATTGAACAGATCATTATATCTAACCATATAAAGTAATTATCTCGTGCTTAAGTTAAGAATAGTTAGAAACATATACTATGGATGTCACATTATATCTAACCAAATAAAGTAAGCAACCCGAGCTTTAGACAAGAATAAATGTAAGTTTCGTACATGCTCCGATCGATAAAGTCAGAGTATAAATTGAATTAGAATTAAGTAGAGCTTCTCAGTGTTTAAGCATCACAGTGAAGTAACTTTCCTTTCCACAAGTCTTAACTTGAAAAAAATGCAACAAACCGAACTAATTGATATTACCAGCGACGACGAATTTAACACCATGGATGTTAATGATGTACCACCACACTTAGCAAGAGCAGTAAGTCAACATACAGAAGTTGAACGTGTTAATAGTTCAGCAACCTTATCCACTCATGCTCACAATTTAGAAACAGAAACATCTACACCTGGTGCTGCATCAATGGGTGTGCCTTCATCAGATGCTGCATTACCATTGGATATTTCGTTATCATCTGCTGTTTCTACGTCGTTATCATCTGAAATGGATGCTGCTTCTACGTTAGATTTGTCATCAGGTGTTGCTTCGTCTTCAACAGCTGCCTCAGTATCAACTGCTGCGTCATCATCGAGTGCTACGTTATCATTATTTGCTGCGTCAACATCGGGTGCTGCGCGTAGAAAGCGACCAGCACCATCATCAAAAAAAACAACTACTATCACAATTGCAACAGAAGAACACCGATGTGTTATTCGTCACCTTATAATACCAATTTGTGTAACAGTTAACGAAGAAGTTAAAAGAAAACAAGCTCTTGAAATTAATTCGAAAGACCCTTCAACTTTCAAATATGGTTATAAACCACCTCCATCAACAAGTATTGCCGAGTCTATTCAAAGATACATAGCTTCAAGAGATGAAAATGAAAGTGTTTTTAAAGAAAATGCTACAAAAAATGGTAAAGAGTTTGATTTCAAAATTGTTAAATCAAGATCTCTTAAAATCATTAAAAATGAAGATAAATGGATCGAACTTCATAAATTAGATACACCAAATACTCCATGTGACTTATTAATTCATAATTGGGTACCATCATCTATGGAAGTAAAAAAACCGCCACAACGTGATGAAAGAGTTCCTGCTACTAACATCATTCAACAAAACCGTGGATCAACACACCGTGTTAGGCAACAAATAAGATCTTCCACTAACACTGGTGTATTACCACAAAACCAACTTCATACGCAAGCTCGAAGAGAATCGATTAATGGAAACGTTGTGGATGCAAATGGTAATCCAATCGCCTTGCTTGTAGAAAGAGAGCGACGTCGCGAAAACGGGACAAATAGTGAAGAATTTGTACCGATTAATCAATCGGATAGAAGACCGTTACCGCAAAGACCATCACCACAAAGAAGAAGAAATTAGTTATGTTTTAAATAGTTTGTTATAAATAGTTGTACAAAAATAAATTTCGTGATTTAAAATAGTTTTTATTAAAACAAGACATATAAGGATGATGTTAAAGTTAACGTAATTCTTTCTAACAGTTGCATCCAAATAAGGAATCGGTTAACACAAGTTTTAGTCTTCCTAAGTTACATAAAAATCAGATATAAAACGGTTAGATCTCAGAGTTTCTTTCAGTTTTTAACAAACACACTACTGTTAACATTAACTTCTGTTTCATTAGTTAGTTTTAAAAGCTTAAAACTATTATGGAATGTTTTCAAAGTCCTATCGTGAAACATGGTGTTTTTCTAGCTCTTAATAATGTGCTGTCCAACGATGAAAAAATCAACGAATACAATTCATGTTTAAGCTACGAAAAATATCACGGAGATACTAATGAAGATTTTGGGCGAAGAATTTCTCAGCTATTAGTCTTAGAAGCAATAGCTGCAACTATGAAATCAAAAAAACTTGCTAGCATCGTTCCACAAAAATCTCCTTGGTTTATTAGTGGTGGCTTTGTTTCATATTTACTCAATCAAACAGAAAATGCTAACAATTTAAATTTATTCATTTATTCAGACAACTTTTATGAGTTTTATTCATCTTCGTTTCTTTTAAAATTCCAATCAAAATTAAGTAAAATTTGTGCATCAAAGTTTTTGATGGTGACTTTTTTAATGGAATATGAAGACAACTCATTAGAAAGTTCGCAAACATATTGGATGCACGAATATATGATTGGTGAATCAAACATATTCGATGGAATTATTCATAATTTCAAAATATCAGTTATTTGTTATATTGATGGTTCGGCGATTACAACATTAGTAAGTCTAAATATTACATTATTATCTATTATTAATGGAGAATATAGTTTAATGAAGCCCAATTGTGAAAAATTTGAGCTAAAAGCTCTAAATGTTTTATTTATGCTATCAATTATATCCAAATTTGACTATTCAATATGTAAAAGTATATTATATTATGATAACGGTTATTTTGTTAACACACACTTCAGTGTGTTTGATTATTTAATGAATTCAAAAATACTTTGTTGTGATTTTAAACTGGATAACCTAACAAATATGTGTTCACAAATAATGCTTTCATCTATTGACTTCTACGAATGGAAAGATAGGTTACGACGTTTGTTTAGAAGATATAAGTATGCTGATAGAATTTTAAGACCAATATCTCCAGTTTGCAGATGTAATCCAACTCCGCTTCGAAGTTTATGTGCTGTATTTATTGCTTCACACCCAACCCTTATAAGGTATCTTTTAAAATAAGTCATGATGTAATATTCAATCGTCTAACTTTATTTAAAAATAAATATTCTCTATCGTACATGTTACTTTATAAGTCGTGATGTAATATAATCTTTGTCGTCTACTTATTTGGTAATGAATGTTTCATGAAATATATTTTTAGAGATGTTATTTAAACACACCAATAAAAAATGCTTTTGAATGTATATAATAATCAGTTTGAATAATAAAATTTCATTCTTTTCTAAGTTAGTTTAAGTGAACGTTTATTTTTTCCAAGTTTCTATCCGTTCTTTTGAAAATGCTTCAGTTACTTAGTGCTGAATCTAAGTTTGCTTTGTTAAATTGTATAAAACGAACTGTGTTTCAATCTTCATGCTTAGCAGATGCATACTCTTCACTATTGATAAATCCTGATACTGCAGTTACAATCATAAAAAAAGATTATGATTATAGACGAGCAGATTATTATACTCGACGAGAAAATATTCAATTTCATCGGAATATTGTTGAAACTATTCACATTAAAACAATTACATCCACTCTTTTATCTGAAAATTTATCTTTTTTTAATGGAAGTGAAACAATGTTCTTTTTTTCTGGTGGTTATGTTTGTTATACCACCGGTTCTACTTTTAACTTTGGAGACATTGATGTTTTTATTTACATAAGTGATTTTAAAAAATTTTACTTGTGCGATTTTATTAAAACATTTTATGCTGAATTGGAAATTGTTATAAAGGAATATAACAACATTTATGCAGAATACTCTTCTCTTATTCAAGAGGGAATTGACGACAGTTCTGATAATAATCTTTATTACTATACTTTTACTTTTGAACATATCTTTAAGAATATTTACTGTGGAACATCCATAAAGTTGAGTTCATGTTTATCTTTGAAAATTTATAACGGTGAACTTTATCGATTTATTGTCGACTTTAATCTTATCTTGTTATCACCTCTAAATTTGGATATTAGATTCATCACAGCGAATAAACTAGAAAAAAA
The DNA here is from genome assembly GCA_034700185.1 of Phthiracarus laevigatus. Taxonomy (NCBI): domain Eukaryota; kingdom Metazoa; phylum Arthropoda; class Arachnida; order Sarcoptiformes; family Phthiracaridae; genus Phthiracarus; species Phthiracarus laevigatus. Next base: position 5,901 of record JAQIXJ010004850.1, on the reverse strand, counting down.
CATTGAAATAATTGCCAAAAAATATTTGTTCATTCTTTCTGTTGTTGAGTTGTTCGATTTCACTATTTGTAAACAAATTCTTCATTACAATAATGGATTTGAACTTATAACTGACCTATATTTTTTTGATGGTAAAATAAATCAAATGGCTAAAAATCGTTATGATTTTTTTAAAAATCGTTATGATGGCTCACACGACCATAAGATAGAATTAAGAAGTATTTACAGAGCATTAAAGTATGAAAAAAGAACTTGCAGACCTATAAACGGATCAACAGCAAATCCTCCAACCCTTGGGTTACTTTGTTGCTGTTGTATTGCTAAAAATATAAAATTACTTGCCGCTATCCTTAAATAAAAATTATATGTAAAAAAATAATTTATTTAAATAACAATAAATATTTAGTTTACTTTAAATTACAATAAATAAATTTTAATTCTTTTATTTTTTATTCTTGCCGTTATCCTTAAATAACAATTATGTTTACATTAAATTACAATAAATAAATTTTAATTCTTTTATTTTTTATTCTTGCCGTTATCCTTAAATAACAATTATAAATTTTAATTCTTTTATTTTTTATTCTTGCCGTTATCCTTAAATAACAATTATATGTAAAAAAACAATTTATTTAAATAAAAACAATAAATATTTAATTTACATTAAATTACAATAAATAAATTTTAATTCTTTTATTTTTTATTATTTCATTTTCTTGTGATAAAAACACATGTTCAAATTTTATAAGCGAATTATAGACTTTGACGCGCATATCAGAACAAACTTCTATATTTACCACAATTTTGATCACATTTCCTGAACATAATTGTAATATCAATTTATGGAGCGATTTTATAAATTTTTTTAAATTGAATTTAGAATGAGAAATAAGAAGTATTTGAATAGTATTTTGTTTTTCAGTTTTGCCATTGCCTTTTTATCAATTTTATTTTATTTCATTTAATTGTTTTACATTTACGTTTATTTATTCAAATACATTGATAGTATTTTATTAAACTCATCTTTAAAGTCTATGTTTTTAGTATTATTGTTTACAACTATAATAGTACAATTTAATTTATTCTTTAATTCTACGATACATTTGTTGTACAAAACGTTTAATTCTTTTAATTTTGTAATGTTTACTTGCTTCTCTTCCTCGCGGTTTCTTTGTCTTAATCTTTGATATGCTACCGATGGATCAGTTTGTAAGAAGACTATAATATTTGGTTGTAAATACCCATAACTGAAGATTAAACTAAACCATTTTTTTAAAACAGTATACTCAATAAACGTTAAATAATTTTTTTTGTAAAGATGTTCTGTAAAAACGTTCTCCGCTGAAAATAAAGATCTTTCCAATAAAACAAATGCTTCGTTTTTACATTCCTTTGCCAATTCCATCAACGTGAGTATTACATATGATTGGAAAACAAAAGATGTTTTTGAATAGTTGTTGTAATATTCTTTAAACAAATTTATTCCGCTATATTCAAAGTTTTTCCACTTGTCTATTGGTTCTAAGCACACTTTACACTTAATTCTTTTTTCCTTACAAAACTTTTCAAACAACTGTATAAAAGTTGTCTTTCCGCTTCCTATATTTCCTTGAACAATACACAAACTGTTTAGAAGTAAATTTTTTAACACACCATTTAATAAACAAAAGGCTGATAATACTAAAAATGCAAAAGCTTACCGCAACTAACATTTTATCATTTGATTGGTTTATAAATTTAACTTGTATTTATACTCATATAAATTGGCAAACCAAAAAATTTTGTAACTTCATTTAACTATAATTAAGTTGTGATGCAACTATGTTCTGATTTGCAAAATTTTACTTATTACCTTAAAAGTAGAGATATTAAATAAGATTTTTGGCACGTTTCTACATTGATGTGTTTTTATTTCACTACTTATTTGGTAGTGAACACCAAAGGAAATATAATTATGATTTAATTAATGCACACCAACTGAAAATAACTTTTTGAGAGTATATAAAGAACAGTGTGAATTGTAAATTCTCATTCTATACTCAGTGAATTTGAGTATACATTAATCCAGTAGTATCTGCGAGGCATCAAGTATGCCTCGTAAAAAAAATCAAGTTGAAAGTTTTATGAAAAAAAAATGTTCGAAGTATTAATGAAAGCGAAATTGAAAGAAGCGATAGTGAAGAAGATGATGAAAGCGAATTGGAAGTTAAACCATCAACTTCGAAACGAAAACCAACCCTCAAGAAAAACCATCTAAAAAAGCAAAAAAAGAGTTTGATGTTGTGATTGGAAATGAAAACGAATATGAAGAAGCAGTTACAAATAAAATACAGTGTGGCTCACGTGATGGAATTGTAAATCAGGTAATCAAGTTGTTCTGTATAAGTTTTGGAAACCTTCCGGATCTGAAAAAATAATATTTAGTAAGTTCAAATATCGATTTCCTTCAGAGAATATTGATAATATAATTGCTGGTTTAAAACATATTAAAAAATGTTTTAATTAATTCGCAATACATGTAAACCAAAAGTGTTTTTGAAATAAATATTTAGAACTTATTAACCAAAATGATTAGATGTCAAAAGTGTAATTTTCATACAGCTTCGAAAAGTAACTTTGTTAATCATAACTGTAAAGTTATATTAAAAATCTTAAAATGTCCACTATGTTTTATTGTTTTTAAAAAATTCAGTAATTTTCATCAACATATTTTGAAATGCAACAAAAACAAAACATTTTATAAGTGTAATATTTGTTTGAAAAATTTTACACATAAACTTTCTTTTAAAAAACATATAATTAAATGTGCTTCTCAATATGGATTTGGAAAAAAATCTAGATTGCCAAACTTGTCAAGCAAAAATAACTTTAACTTAACAAAACGCGCGTTTAATTCATTTCTTCAACAATATGAATTGTTACCTAATCGAAAATTTAATAATTGTGAAGAATTTTTCACTGTTTATTACAGTGATATACATGAATTATTGCATCAATGCTTGCAAAAAATGGATTCAATAAAAGTACAGTTTTGTTTTAAAGTGACATTTTTTAAAGATGAAACTGACATTGAGTCACATCAAATAGCTTACATGTGCACAAAAAATTTAATAATTTCATTTATACCTGAAGATCTTATATATGAAATTTGCAGTGAGCTAGATCATAAAATTGAAAATTTTCAGCAACAAGGGTCAAACTGGATTGTTGAATCAATAGATAAACTAGATATAAAAATTGGAGAAAATAAAAATTTATATGGTGGATGTTTTGCAGTGTTACCTAAAAAGTTACAAAATAAGAAAGCTATTGTAAACATTAAAAACAGTGACAACAAATGTTTTTTGTGGTGCATTCTAGCTTCATTATTTCCTGTTGCAAAAAGAAAAATATCTAATCCAAATTCATATGCAAAATATGAAAAATTACTGAACACAAACAGTTTATCATTTCCAGTTTCTTTAAATCAAATTTCAAAGTTTGAAAAAGATAACAAACATCTAAAATTTAAAATAAACGTTTATGGATGGTCTACTGTATCAGACAAAAGAGGAAATGTAGTGCCTATTCTAATCTCAAAATTAAATGTTTCAAAAACAGTAACTTTGCTTCTATTGAACAATCATTATTATTTTATCAAAAACTTTAACAGATTAATAGGATCATTTCATTCAACTTATCATCATTTTTGCCCAAATTGTTTATCAGGCTTTAAAAATAATTTATTACTGGAAAAACACAAAACAAATTGTGATAGATTTAAATCATCTTTAACGTTATTACCTGATAAAAATAATTGTAAACTCAAATTTGATTCTTACTCACATTCAATAATGTATCCGTTCGTAATTTATAGTGATTTTGAGGTTATTTTAAAAAAAATTAGTATGAAAAAAGGAAATAAAACTGTGTCGTATCAACAACATGTACCGTGTGGATTTTCAATGATCATAGTTAATTTTGAAAATAAAGTTGTTTATTCATTTGCTTATCGAGGTGAAAAAACTGCAGAAGTATTTTTAAAAATTATAAAAAGTAAAAGTGAAGTGTTATTACAACAACAAATGGAAATCAAAGATTTATTACCGTTAAATAACAAAGAAAAAGAAATGTATAAAAATGCTAAACTTTGTTGTATTTGTGGAAAACCTTTTCATCAAAAACAAATCACAGAATTTATCGACTTTAAAGTAATCGATCATGATCATTTAACTGGAAAATTCAGAGGAGCTGCTCATAATTCTTGCAATTTAAATTATAAAGTTCCTGATAAGATCCCTGTGTTTTTTCATAATTTAAGAGGTTATGATAGTCATATAATAATATCAGCTTTGTCTAATAAACATTTTTCAAAATGTGATATAATACCACAAACGTACGAAAAATATTTATCTTTTACACTTGACAAAATTAAGTTTTTGGACTCATACCAATTTTTACCTGAATCGCTTGAAGTGTTAGTGCAAAACTTAAAAAAAGATAACTACACATTTCCAATAACTAAACAAGTGTTTTCAAAGCTTTCAGGAATTACAGATTATCATTTTGAGTTGCTCATAAGAAAACAAAGCTATCCATATGAATATATTGATTCTTTTGAAAAATTTAACGAAAATAAATTACCAGATAAAAACAAATTTTATTCTTCACTGAACTTCAAAGAAGTATCTGATGAAAATTATAAACATGCGCAAAACATTTGGAAAATTTTTAATATTGCATCGATTGGAGAATTTCATGATCTTTATGTCATAATAGATAGCTGTATCTTAGCTGATGTTTATCAAGTTTTTAGAAAAAATAATTTCACAACAATATGAATTAGACCCGTGTTACTATTATGGTACTCCAGGATTGGCTTGGAATGCTGCTTTAAAGTACACAAAAGTTCAATTAGAACTTTTGACAGATGTTAAAAAATACCAATTTTTAGAAACTGGAATTCGCGGAGGCATAGTTCAAGTCGGAAAAAGATACTGTGCTGCTAATAAGAAGTATTGCAAAATTTACAACAAAAATAAAAAATCAAATTTTATTATGTAATTTGATGGTAAGTCGTATTAAGTAGTAAAGAATATTTGAATTCAAATTTACTTGTTTTTGATTTAATCAGCAAATAATTTGTATGGTTATGCTTTATCACAAAAATTGCCACAGAAAAAGTTTAGATGGCTTCAAGATGAAGAAATTGCTTGTATTAATATAGAAGAAATTTCAGATGAAAGTGACACTGGATACATACTTGAAGTCGATTTACTATATCCTCAATACTTACACAACTTACATAAAGATTTTCCTGCTTCTCCAGAAAAAAGAAAAATATTAAATAGTGAATTAAGTGATTACCAACAATCTACATTATCGTATTTGAACAACTTTGGATATAAAAGATATCCAATTGATAAACTTATTCTTTCATTATATGATAAAAATCGATATATTGTTCATTATCGAAACTTAAAATTGTACATCAAATTGGGTCTTATAGTCAAAAAAATTCACAGAGTGTTATGTTTTTATCAAAGTGATTTTCTTTCATCATACATAAAATTCAATACAGATCTAAGGAAAAATGCTAAAAATGAATTTGAAAAAAATTTATATAAACTAATGAATAATGCAATATTTGGCAAAAGTATTGAAAACAAACGAAAACATTTGGATTTAAAATTGGTTTTAAATGAAAGACAGGCAAATAGATATTTACAAAAACCTTTATTTGAGCAATTTGATATTTTAGCAAATAATAAAGCTTTAATTAAAATGCGCAAAACAGTTGTGAAATTGGACAAACCAATTTATATCGGATTTAGTGTTTTAGAGTTATCCAAACTTTTAATGTATGAGTATCATTATTTATGTTTCAAAAACTTTTATGAAAACAAAATTGAATTACTTTAC
>JAQIXJ010004849.1:0-10187 GCA_034700185.1 Phthiracarus laevigatus | reverse complement strand
TAAGTGTTTTGTTTGTTGATTTTGTGAAAACTAAATAATTTTAAGTATTTTAGCTCAAAGTTTATTAATTTGATATACTATTTATATTATTGTTTTATCTGGTGTTTTTTCCATTAAAAATAATCTTTTTGAGGTGTTCCCATTTTATCAAATCGATAACAGATAAAACTTATTTGTGTCTGTTTTTATAATCTAAAATTACTTAATTAATGTGTTTTCTTAACAAACTGTTTTCAGTCAAATTGGTGAACTTTCAATAAAAATATTAAGAAACCTCAAATTTGTAAGAATATTCACAAGATTGAAAATTTCCATTTGAAAGGTAAGATTTAAATTTTTCTATTAAAATTATAAGCTTTGAAATTTTGCTGTTTTTTGTTGTTAAACGCTTGAAATCTGTTTTTTTTCAAAAATTAATACAGTATAATAGACTGCTAAAAAACCTTTTTTAAAACTTTTTTACAGTAATTTCTCCTAAAAATACATACTATTATGTATTCAAAGTTTGCAGGAAAAAGATTTTTACTCAACCATAACTTAAAAATCTCTCCGGTCATAAATAATGTAGTAACAGTTTTACAAAATAGAGAAATTACACAAAAAATCAATTTCTGTAAAAATCAAATTACGCTTCTAAAAGATAATTCATTTGTTAATAATTCAGATGACACAAAATTATTTAATAAAGGTTTTAACAAAGTAAATATAGAAATCAAAAATATTAGAATTGAAAGAAAATTATCGTTACAAAAGCATTATTTTCTTGACTGTTACAAGTGTAAATATGATAGTAACTGTAACGATACAAAAAAATTTTATTATAGAAAACAAACAAAATATTATAACTTAATTTGTAAATATTTGTGGATGATTGTAAAATGGTTTGAAGACATGATTAAAATGGAAAACATGTCACCAATACCACACAGACAAATACAACAAAAACGATATTTAATCAAAAAATACACACGAAAAAAGAACAAAACACGATCCAAATTAAACAAAATACAAAAAAAGACACTAAAAGACTTGTACTATGAAAATTCAATTCACTTAGAAATTAGTAATTAATGTTTTATTATATATTAAAATTGTTAATTTTTAAGCAATAAAAACTTTTTGGCAGAATGAGCTATAGTTATCCTGTTTCAACAGCTTTTGGAGACGCTTGTTATATTGACCCGAGTGATCCGATGGAGACTGCCGTTTATGTTGTATGTTGTTTGTGAAATTTATAAGTAGTTCCTTGTTTTTTTAACTATAATAATTTATAGCCTACTTTGTGGATGTCACCAATTCGCCAGAAAAAAACATTATTCATAGATGAATTGCGCAATCATAATAAAATTTTATGCCCAAAATGTTTTTTGGTTCCAATGGAGCACCAAATGGGAAACTATTTGTTCTGTAACGGATGTGGAACATTAATTCATCTTAAGCGTAGCTACGCTTACTTTAAAAACATTGTTAGAAGCATTTTTATGTTTTATGAAAATATGGATTGTTACCATAATTTAAATATAAAACCAGATCCTGATGGAATTTTATTTACGTGCAACAAATGTAAAAAAAGTCAGTTTGCGATATAAGTTAAGCAATAATGATAAATTTTGTTTTTAAGGAACTATTCAATTCACTATTTTACTAATTGTACAATTATAAGTTACTGCTTTCTTTATTATAATGCTAATCTCTATATTAATCTAATATATTAATCCTTTATACTTAATAAACAAAAATAAATTGTTTATAATAACATGTTTATGACAAAAGTTAATTAACCTTGTGTTTGTTTATCGATAAAACCTAAAAAACAAGGTTAACTAAAGTTTCAAGTGTTGATTACAAAGGTCTAAAAAACTGATAATCTTAAGCACTTAATCGTTTCTTAGCTTTCATGTAATTACTCATTTTGTGAATGTTGTAAAAATTATAAAAATTTTGTTGTAGAATTTGTTGCTCGGTAGACAATTCCAAAGAAGCTATTTCTTTCAAATAACGTAAGTTAAATGATTAAATTATAATTTTTAATTATAATTAATGTCTACATTTTATTATATGTAAAATATAGGCTATAAGACTTCCCAATTAAGAACGATATATCATTTCATCATTTATATTATGTATTCAAAATTCAATGGAAAAAGATTTTTACTGAATGAAAAACGTAGTATAACAAGAAATTTAAAAAATAACATAACGTCATATATAAATAATAGATCGATATCTCCAAAATCGAATTTATACGAAAACAAATTTTTCTTGCACAGAGACTATACTATTTTAAAAACTATTAATGACACAAAACTGTATGATATTGGATATAACAAGTTTTCACTAGAGTTAAAAAATATAAAATTGGAAAGAAAGTTAAGTTTACAAAAACATAACGCTATTGAATGTAAAAAATGCAGACATGATGCTCCTGTTTTAAATGACCATTATATAAAAAACATGAAAAAACAACGGAAATATTTCGGTCTTATTCAAAAATACTTGCTAATGATTATTAAATGGATAAACGACATAATTAAGCTTCAAAACACTTCTACCACACAAAATTATGATGAAATAGCGAAAAAAGATAATTTAATAGCTATGTATGATAGAAAAAAACATATTCTACAGTTAAAATTAACTGATTTACAAGAAAATGTTCCTAATCTTATGTATTTACCGTTAAATAATTTAGAAATAGAGACTACGGTATAATTAACTTTAGTAATAATTTTAATGCTTATCTTTAACATCTTTTTAATCTATTTTTTAGATCTAAATGGGTAATGTACTTTTGAGTATTCCTTTTGAAGATGCCGAAAATCCACATTTGACGGTAAGTTTTTCTTTATTTTTTAATTATCTTCGTTTCAATAATAAAACGTTTTAAATATAATTTTCAGGATAACAAATGGTGGCCATTAGTCATAAAAAATCAAGCTTTTCAACACGAATTGTTGGACAATAACAAAATTCTCTGTCCTAACTGTTTCTTTAAACCAATGGAATTGCGAACTCCAAAGTTTCTGATGTGTCCACATTGCAGAAAACTAATCCATATTGCAAGAGGATTGGGGTTATTTAGAAACAGCATTAGGAGTATTTTTAGTTATCATGACAGAATGTATTGCGATCAGCCTTTATATATCAAGGCTGATCCCGATGGTATAATGTTTAAATGTAACCGTTGCAATTTGCAACAATTTGCTATTTAATATAAGCGAAAAAAATAACGATGAAAACTTTGTTCTATTATTTATCACACATTGTTTATTGTATTATCCGTAAATGTGTCCTATAAGAATAAGGTTTTCTGAATTTTATACTCTTAGTGTTATTATAAACGTAGCATCTAAATTTAATCATTAGTTTTAGCTCCATATCTATTTTTATGTTTGAAAAATATTATATTGTATTTCATGTTTTAATATTATTTCTGATGTATTTTTAACTATTTTTAATATTTTTATACATATATTAAAATAAGTATAAACGAATAAAATGTATGAATTCTTTTGAGTCCAGGGGTCATTGGGGATAGACTACTTACTATTACCCGTCTGTATAAAGTTAATATATTATAGGTATTATTTTATAAACTTTGTCCGTTATATTTCCCACTTTCTCGCGCAATACAACAATGTTCTTAAATAGTTAATACATTGTTAATAAAATACAGATTTTAATATTCTAATCAGTATTTTAACAGAACGTGAAACTGAATTATATTGTTTGCGGACAAAGAGAGAGATACGAAAAAGTATTTTTTTATATATTTAATTATTATTTGTTAAGAAAAACTTTTTAAATGAACAAAACTCCTCACCTTTATTCAATAGATATTAACATTTTTAAATATATCTATAAATTTATAAGTACTGTTGAAAGTAAAGATATAAAGGAATATATTTATTTATCTTTGCGTACATTGAATAACTTTAAGTCTACTAGTTTATAACCATATGAGATTATACTTTATATAATTGTTTTATTTTTATTAGCTCACATTTTTTTAAAAAAGGCGAGAGAATGGATTTGACCATTTCCTTTCATTTATCTGTCCGTCTGTCATTCTCTTCGCCGTATGCACAGTTTTGAAAATAATGGAAAACATGGAAAAAATTGAAAAAATTGTAAAAAATAATTTAAAAAATCAAAAACATTTAAAACATATAGATATAAAATTATATATGTGCCTAAGACAGTGTTCGAATTTTAGACTTTAGGACCCAATCGCCGGCCACTGCCTCTGAGTCTCCACTGTGGAAAGCAGTATGATTTTAAATTAAATAATGTACTGTAATCGAATAATATGTTTAAATTCTTCCCCTGTTTGCAAAAACAAATTTCAAAAATCTTCTACATTTAACTTTCTTCAGCAAAATTTTGACCCATAACTAAGACATCTCTATAATAACAGCGCAGTGGACCATCTGCTAGTCGTCAGAAAAAGTAATCATATTTGTGCTTAAAACATACCATATTGTCTAATATTCTGAATTAGAACACTGCACATTCTCCAGACTCTGATCGCAACACCTCTTCCTTCTGTCTCCACTATAGTAGAAATGGCGATTGTTGTAAAATAACGTGGTATAATTAGAAATGTTCATTACCGGTCACGATAAAAAATATAAATCGGCGGTCACGACCGGTATTATAAAGATGACCGGTAAAAAATAAATAAAATCGGCGGTCATAACCGGTTTTATAAAAATTTTATAAAAATATGTTCACAAAATTTATTTTGAATTTTTTTATTTAATTAAATTTGAGTTTTAATCTATTTTTATACAGAAAATTAATTTATTTTATTTCTTTTTCAATTTATAGTATTTATTAATCAAACTATATTTGATACATTCTTCAGTTAGTTAGCTTTTGGATACATTTTTTAAAATTAAATCATAACCAAATAATTTAATTGTGATTGCAAAATGACGGTTATAAAAAAGTATGTAAGCAATTTTTAAGTTTGAATTAAATTATTCCGGTAATTATCGGTATTAAGTGTAATTCGACCGTTAAATATTTTTGAAAATGGCGGTCATTACCGGTCACCATCGGTCTTATAACCGGTAATGAACATCTCTAAGTATACTGTATTCTGGTGATTTGACTAATCCTAAATATCGTTTAATTACACATTGGCATATATTAAAAGGCACGCGACCACAAAATATAGCATTATTGGCGTGTATTAAATATTGAATGAATATTATTATGAGAAACTAAATATTGTTTAATTTAAATATTATTTAAACTATACTTTACTCAAAACAATATTAACTAATATTTAAGCTTTAATTCATATCTTTTAATATCGTTTTAAATAAGTTTGATTTAATTAAAACATAATTACAATTATTTGATTACATAAAAAGATTTATATAATCCTAAAATAAATGAATACAATTTAATTCCATCATTTTATAAACATTTTATAGCTTCGCATAGATTTATATTTAACTTGTTTTTAATTTACTTTATATCACTTGTAATTTTGTATTTTTTAAAAGTTAGCATACTCTTACTAATTCATGAAAACAGAACTGTTTTTTAAAAAAGTTTTCATTCATCATATCCTTTTTAAAATTTAATTCATTAATATTTTTAAATCGTTTATTATATTTAATAATTAATTATTTTTTTATTAAATAAAGAAAACTAATAGTTTTATACTTATTTTTACTAAAATTTTTTTTAACTTAAAATTAAAACAATATTAAATTACAAAAAAGACAAACATTTAATTAACTTTTTAACTGAAAATTTTTTAACTTTAACTTTGACATGCTAACAATTTTTTTAACTTTAACTTTAACCGGTTAAGATAAATTTAACTCGAGTTAACTCAAGAAAATTTTATGATTTTTATCAAATTATTTTTCATTAAATGTATATAATTCTGAATCAAATATTCTTTCATCGCCCAATAGTAGAAAATCACTCATTTTTTATTATAAAATAAATTTAAAGTTAAGATTAATGAATTTATTAGTTTTGCAGAACAATCACAATCATTAATGTTAGAATAAAATGAGAAAATAAATTATTCAAATACATATTTCACTAATGTGTGCAATACCTGTAACAAAATACGTTTACATGATATATATTTTTACTAGAATTCAAGCCCGACTTCGTTGGGGTAATAAATGAAACTTTTTTTAGAATTAGAAAAAAGTTTTATTATGTAATATCATACATGAAAAACAAACATGGAAATACAAATGAAAGAAAACAGCAAACTTAATCAAATACAAAAATAGTATAGATATGGTAATTAAATATGAACAAAAAATTATTAATGATAATAATAAGCGGGAACTCTGGCACCACTGGTGGCGGATCCACCTGACCAACTGGCTTTTCTGGAGGAGAAGGAGGAGGAGTAGGTGTAGCATCTCTCCGATATGGATGATAACGCCTGCCTTGTCCTGAAGCCATCTAAAAAAATAAAAATCATAATAATAATATCAGAAAACAATTTAGTGACTTACCTTAGCATATATATTCAGCAATACTAATACTAATGTTAAGATTTTTTCGAATTAAAAAACTCTCAAAAATTTATATAACTTCATTAAAACTGGACACATGATTGTGACAGTTTTTAAATTTAATTTTAATTAAATTAATCAATTAAAATAATTTTGATTTAATAAAAATTTCAAAATTATTTTTTGAATTTTTTAAAAGATTATTGTAAAATGCAATTTAGTAATTACAATTATTTTTTTTCTAAAAAAATCTTAATTGACCTTTAAAAAATTTAAAAAATCTTAACAGGTAATTTTATTCTAAAGGTCTTGACCGGCAAAAATTATTAAAAACCGAAACATTGTAAAATCGTTATGAATCACATAAATAATTGTTTGTGAAATATAAATAATTTATTTATCTTTTAGACATATTTGAAAACTATTTAAATATATATATAAATAATTGAAGAATTGAATAAACTAAATGTTATCTCACTTTGTAAAAGTTAGTTATTGGATTTAGGATATTTGGGAGTATGTCTTTGTCTTTAGATTTTTTGGATCGCAAAAATAAGGCAAAATTGGGGCAAAAAATAGGTTTAAATTTAGTCAAAATTTGGATCAAAATTGGCTTTAATAGGTTCAAAACGGGCCTTAAACTGGATTAAAAATAACTCAAAATAGAGCAAAATTGATCTAAATTGACATAATTTTAAAAATGATTAATTTATAGGCAATTTTGAGTAAATCTAGGTGTCGTGCGTCTTAGTAATTATACTAAAACACTTTATAGAACGTGCCTACATTCATCTATAAGTACAATTTTCTGATGTTTTCTCGTCGACAGCAAATCTAAAAATAAATAAAAAATTACCTTAACACTCACATAAGTATTAATTACTAAAAGGTTTTATACATAAAATACTAAGCGAAATAATAATAATTACAATTTAGTTTGTTTAAAAATAAAATTACAAACATGATAAGCAACAATATAATTAATTTAAACATTTATATATATGTTTCTGAACTTAATTTCAATTTTACTATACAATTTGAGTTTGTATTATTTTACTATTTAAAAAACGGAGCTTATTTAAAAAGGATTTAGATTTGACCATATTTTTCAGCCAGTCTGGGCGTTTGTCAGTGTAAATGTTCATTATTTTATCTTAATAAAGTAATATATATGAATGCCTATATTTGTTGATATAGTTTTGAATTTTTAATTTTTGATCGACTTTTTCAATTTATTATTTGACTTTGACAGATATATGGACTCATTTTTGTATCCGTCCGTCTGTTTCTCTGTCTGAATGTCCGCATTCTTATGTTGAAAAGGGATATTATCAATTTCATATTCTAAATAATTCATTATATGAAATTTCTTATGATTATAAAGGGCTGTGGAGCCTTTACTTTAATAATTAAGGGATGTTTATCCTGTTCTTGTACTAATAAATGATCTATATGTTAATTAGGCCAAAAATTTGGAAATAATAGGCAAAAAAATAGTCAAAAAAACGCCACAATATAGTAAAAAATTGGGTAAAATAGGCAAAAAACAGATAAAAACGGGAAAAATAGTGAAAAAATTAGAAAATTAAGGTTAATATTAAAAAAGGGATCTTCCATTTTTCAATTAAAAAAGTCTTAAAAAATACAAAAAAAGTAAAAACTTGTGAATATCTGAAAGGGATATTCGGTTTTATTATTACAATTTGAAAAATATAATAATTTACGGATTAAGATATTTAAAATTATGAATTGGATATACCGTTTTAAAGTTACAAATTGGATCAAATATGATATAAATCGAGTAAAAATAGCCAAAATACCGAACGGGAAATTCTATTTCTATAGTTGGAGTTTGGACAATATTATATAAATCATGTATAAAGAGACAAAATGACGAACTGGAGCTTGCGTTTTCATAGTAGCAGTTTGAACCAAAATATAATAAATATAATAACAAAAGGGATATTTCGTTTTTTATAGTAACTATAAAGAAGTTAATTTTAAAAATAGGGTAAAAATAGAATTGATTATAGGCTTATTTTATATAAAAATACTAATTTATAAGTATAAATTCAAAATTATAAAAAATAAAACAAATTTATGTGAGCGAATAAATGGAGAGAGAGAGCGACCATATACTAACCAGCGATGCACTTAGTGTGCAACTTTTCTGTAAAATGGGAAAAAGCTCACTGATTTTAACGTTGCAACTTAATGTAGCAACTCTTTTTCACTAAACTCTACCGTTAACAAGTGTGCGCTTTTTCCCATTTTGCAGAAAAAGTTGCACACTAAGTGCATCGATGATACTAACTGAACAGAACTTTACAGTCAGATATTATGACCGTATCGATCTAATTTTTACTTTAGTGTTCAATTATTTTCAATATTTTTTATCTGACTTTGCAAAATCCAGATATATGTATTTGGGTTTTTCCTTCCGTCTGTCGGGTGTGCACACTCTTAATCTAATTAAGGGATTTTAATCTTTGCTTTAATAAAGGGACTTGAACTATTTCGTATTCTAATTAAGGAAACTTACCATATTTTCAGTTTTATTCAGAGAATTTAACAATTTCTAACTTGAATAAAAGGATTATGAGCTGTTTCTTATGCTAATTAAGGGGTTTTGAGTACTAAAACCACAAAATAAATTGTCAACAATGGTCAAAATTTGGTCAATATAAGGTTGAAAAATGCAAAAATCGGTTCAATATGGACATTAAAAAGTGAAATATTGGCATTAAATTTTTAAAAAGCCATTTTTGGGTCAAAATAGGCAATAAGTTGGCAAATATAATATTAAAACTTTGTCATCAGCCGCTATTAGCCTTAAAAAAGTGATTTATAGTTTCTAAATTGCAAAAAAAGCCAAAAAACTAGACAAATTAGGCCAAATAAGGTAAAAAATGTCAAAAATTATAAATAAAATACGTGAGGCATCTGCCGCTTATGGCTGTAAAAAATGAAATTTCTTTCTCAAAATAAACAAAAATCTGATTAAAACAGGCAAACATTAGCAAAAATGTTCAAAACATAAGTTACAAATTCTGTGGCATCTGCCGCAATTTGGAGATATTATAGGGATTTTCAAGCTCATAATAATTATAAACGCAGGTTAAAAGAGTCAAAATAATTGAAAACTTAAGTGGCATCTGCCGGTTACTGAGATTATATTATAGAGTACGAAATACTGAAATGGGTAGCGAGTGAACGGTTTGAGTTTTACAAAGTCAGATATTATGACTGAATCGATCTTGTTTTATATTTGTTTTCTCTATGTTTAATTTATTTAATAATGTAATTTTTTAAAAGCTTTAAATTTATCTGCAATTTTTAGATCATTTTATAAAAATCGAGCTTTTGTAATTTGGATTTATGACCTGTTCCCCAGACAAATGTTGCAGCCAATACGTTAACCTAGTGCGCAGATGGCAAAGTTCCAGTGACTCGTCGGAGTTCCATACAGTACATCTCGATGTATGTGCCGCTTCAATGGTTAACAATGCCGGGCCATATACTAAGATCTACTTAGCAGTTGCAGGGATGCGGTGGATAACAAACATTTCTAAGTACATTGACTATAATTCGAACACACTATTACCGCTCTACCCTATTGATCCAAACCTCACCAACTACTCCTGAACTTAGCCTGATTGATTTCGGACGCCAGCCGACCCAACCCGG
>JAQIXJ010004848.1:0-10191 GCA_034700185.1 Phthiracarus laevigatus | reverse complement strand
ATACATAGAAAGTTTAACTCATTTTGTGAACTTTTGTTCGGCAAACTTTACAACTTTTAATTTTAATTCAGTTGTATAAGACTTACGAATTGGCGGCATTTTATAAAATTTAGATAATAAATCTAACAAACTGAGTATTTATTTATATGGTTACCAAAAACAATGCAACGATTTATACACTATGTTTAAAATAAGTTACGTCAAACTAATTATGCCGTCTTTACATGGGATGCGGGCTAAATATGGAATATTTTACTTTTTCTATTAAATCTCATAAATTTTATTATGCGGGCTATGAATGGGGTGCGGGCAGTAGTCGCTAAAATACGGTATATTTTTTGTTGCTCCAATAAGAATTATTTTTTATTTTAAATTAATTTTTTTTATATTTTTATTTTATTAGCGGAGACTTTATTTAAAAACTCTATTTTTAGATAATTCAAAAAATAGCCTCAGTTTTAGAATAAAAATTAATTCTAAATTATTTTGTGAAGAGATTACTTATTTATAAAAATTTAAAAAAAAATAATAAACAATTTTATTATTTCATTGTAAAATTCAACTGATGCAGTCTAACCTTGATAATGGCAACTCATCGGTGCATCTTAAATTTTTTGCCATAATCGAAAATTGCTATAAAACGGACTATTTTTACAAATTTTACTAAATCTGTGCATTAAAAATTATTGCTATAATCGAATTTTGCTATAATCCGAGGTGTCATAATTGGGGTCAGACTGTACTTCAATTAATCAAAGTTAGATATTCTTCTAACTATTAACGTTTAGCATTTAACAAAATAAAAATTAAAATACCTTGCGATTTCTAGAATTTCTAATGGTTTCGATGCAGAATCATAAACTTTTTCACTGACAACCATTTCTAATGGACTCGAATAAGCAGTGGAAACATAAACCAATGCAGATAAATGTTTAAGCTGTCGACACAAATCTATTATCTCTTTGGTTCCACCAACGTTTGTCAATAACTGTTGCCTTAATTGAAGTTAAGAAATCGTAACATTAATTAAATATTAAAATTTTATGATTAATAAATACTTTAGGTTAGCCTCGAAAGTGATATCAGCCGCACTGTGAAACACAATCGAAACGTTATTTATAATAATATTTCTGTCGTTTTCGGTTAAATCCATTCCAACTGTTGTTAAACTCGCATTAACTAAAACCACTTTTTCTAAACAATTAGCTTCGAAGTCATCGTACAAACCGTTACTGTCTTTTTATATTTCCCTTAGCCTTTCTGAAGCAATTTTATTTTTCCTTTCTCGGATGATGACATAAACCTTATTTATGTTACCAATTGATTTTAGTATTTTATACAACAATACTTTTCCCACTAAACCCGTAACTCCAGTGATTAGAATGGATTTTTCGGAATAATAATCTATTATTGGTGAAGTGCTAAAATTAATATCCATAATTCTAGAAAAATATTAAGTACAAATAGTTTTAAGATATTTAAACAAATTTTAAAAAAATCATTATTAGATACCAATCGTATTAAAATCTTTATGTTCTTGCAATGTTTTCAAATTGTCAACAGTTTCGTATGTATTAACTTAATAAATGAATTTAACATTTAGTTAGCTTTGTTTATGAATGTTTTTAATTTTAATGCGTCATACATTTACATTTACATCAACAAAGCACGTGAATTTCAAATTAATTTATAAAAACTAGCTGTAGATTTGTAATGATTAAAAATTTTTTTATTGCTGTTATATTGAGATTAGTTAATAGAACTTTTAATTTGCTCTTCTAGTATAAACATATGACTTTTGTTAACTCTAACAATATTGATCAGATGTCCATTTGTGTATAGTATTATCCGGTTTTAGCAAATTATTTTATCCTAGAGTTAACATAGCATTAACTTATTTTATAATTTTTATTAAATATTTCTTTTATATTAATAATGAATTGAATTTTTAAATGCTGTTATTCAAAAATAAAAAAAATAACTTTATTAATCATATGAATCTAATATCTTAAAATATATTTAAATCAAAAATAGCTCATTAAAGTGCAATCATTGAAAACCAGGGTGTCCCAGAGGGGGGCTGGAGGGGGGTTACCCCCCCCCAAAAAAATTCTCAAAAAGTTGACCCCCCCTACCTAAAAAATGAAAAGTGACATCTCTATGGGGGAAAAAATTTTTTAATGCTTTTTTGATCGATGGCAGAAAAATTGTCGCTTAAATCCGAGTAGTTTGACCCCCCCTAAAATTTTTGAAAAGTCGGAAAGTAACCTCCCCCTAGACCAACACAGTCTGGGACACCCTGTTGAAAACATATAAAAATTGGGTGACGTGTATATTGAGCATACATCGCGTATTAATCCCAAACTTACGCGAGTGAGTACCAGTGCTTTATACATAATACACTAATGCGCGTCCACACTCATATTTTTATGTTAACACGCATTACGCAATTCATAGTCTATTTTGTATAAAGCACTGGTTTTCATTCGCGTAAGCTTGGGATTAATAGGATTAATACGATTATGTATGATATTGAGTTAACTAAATCATTATGTATCGATGTTTTTATTAATTTTACAATAGTTAGAAACCTAGAAAGCCGTTTCGATTTAAAATAACATTTTTATGTCCGTTTAACCGTTTATATGAATTATATAAACTGTCAGTGTGTCATAAAATGATGAGAATACTAAATAAATATTAAATTTTTAGCACATTTTGAGCACATTTCGAGCTAATGGATTTGACATCTCCCTCTCTCCCTCTTTCTCTCCCTGTCTGTGTGTCTGTCTCTGTATACATTTTTGATTTAAAGAAGGCGATTTTATTTATAAAAAATTAGTCTTTTTTATAATTATGTATATGAGGCTTTTAAGTAATATCTTAATATAATATAGTATGCGTATCGATCGATGTATTGAATATTTTTATATAAAATTTTGCCCGGACTTTTATCAAAACTTTAAAATCGAGGTATATAAGATTTATATTAATATTAAGACAAGTTAGCAAAACAAAACTTGTGATGATTGTTCTATTAAACACGTCAGTTCACGTTTACCAAGTCATGTGAAAATTAATGAAAAATAATTTTAAACTATCTTATGATTAGGGCGTTTAAAATCGTAAGAAAAAGGGTACAAAATAGTTTGTAAATCAGTAATTATAAAAAGTGTTTGTTAAGACCTTAAAAATAGCGTTTATTATTTTGATGAATGGTAGATTTTATAACTCATTAATTCATGCAAACATATCATTCCCTTTCTCAGCTTCTTTATTGCTGTCGTTAATTTCTTGATAAACAACTTTAGCAGGCTAAGTTTAATTGATGTTAAAGTATGTCATACCATGTAAGCGCACAATTTCTTGGTTATCTGCCGTTGCATTAGCTTCAAAATCTAATATTTAACGTTCTATTAAATTTTCACATAGATCTTTAAAATTTCCCCACAACATAACGTGATTTTTTGGTAAATAAAAAATGGAATTATAAGCTTATATGCATCTCATGTGATAGTGCATGCGAAAAAGTGATGCTTATTCAAGTGCTAAATACAATTCTGTGTTCTCAGACAGTAAATTCAACGCTATTGCAACTTACTTAAAAGTGGTTATTCATGTTCCTTAACTCTTCTTAAGTTTTCAAAATTGTAGCACCTTTTTCTATGAATAATAATAAACTTTAAAATATCATTCTCGATCCGATAAATACCAATTTGTTAACAAAAGCATTTTAAACCTGTGGTTAACTTTTTTTAAAAAATTAGAATATAAGTTAAAAATTTTAGTAATAATTCATATAACCTTACCTGAATTAATTTATTAAAACTTGATGATTAATTAGAATTTACAAAACATCATTACTTTAAATTACTTGACAATAACTGAAATAGAAATGAAAGATATTTTAGGTCATCATCTTGAATACTTTTTGTAAATGTTAATAATAATAATAACTGTGTGTAACAATTTGTGTTTTAATTTCATATGTAACTGTGTGTGATATTATGACTGTTTTAGACTATGTTAGTATGAAAGTTTGTGCTAAAAATTAGTGTGTTACTGTGTACGCTTGTTTTATATAACCCCACTCGTCCGTCCTGAACCCTACCCGCTTTTGCCGTACCCTATCACAACACCGCACACCAACTTCCCAGGATGGACTAATTATCACATCTATAAACACAAACGTAAACTACGCATCGGACCATGTGCATTTCTTCCCTACCCGTTCTATGTGAGACAAGTTATTTTCCGGTAGGAGTTTTTACCCCATCGAGTTACCCTTCTTACCTTCTTACCTTTCAGGTGTGGAATGGAATATTGAAATTTGTGATCCGATCTGATTAAGGAGATTTATGCCATATTGGAACAGTCAAGGGTTACGAAAAAAGCATTTGATTTAGACCTTTTTATGTGTAATTAATGATCAAGTTTTGACATACACCATTGGTGAAAAATAAACAATTTACTATTTCTTGCTTTGTCAATAAACAAACTCGTCTTGACGATAAACGGCGCCTACATGAATAGCAGTGCGATGCAGAATCACACATACAAGCTAGACTTAACGATGAACGACGTACAGCATAACAAAAACGAACAAACGTATCAAATCGACAAGCTCGGCTTGAACCTGAACGACGTGAGATATAACAGAGAAATGCCGAATCGAGGACAGGTAAGATTTGTTGAATTAAACCGAGCGATAGAAATTTCGGAGGCCAGAAAAAATGTTAAACAAGATTTAAAACTCTGTCAACTTTAAATAGAAGATAATCGAATAGATTAAAAATATTGACATATAGAACTTAAAGAAAAAATTACATTTGAACACCTGTGTACCTCTTTTGAAACAAGCATCAAAATATGTCCAACTATTATCTTCAACTCGTGTTGTGATCTTTTTTTTGAGTCATCTGTGCTATCATTTATATTTTTCTCCATGTGTGTATGTGTCGAGATTGTGTAAAATAGGGAGGGGCTCTTATATTGCAATTAAAACAGTTTTTTCACCGCAATTTTTGCAGGAGGTCCCAAAACCACGAAACCCACAAATGTGCACTCTTTTCTTCTAGCTGACTCCATGGATAAAGACGTCGAGGGGTTAACGTTCGGAAGGGGTGCTAATAGTGCTATTGAAACAGTTTTTCCACCGCCATTTTTTTAAAAGGGGTCGAATCACCTCGAAACCACTCTACTTGACCTTCGTTCTTCGAACTGAATTCATTTATATAGGCGTTAAGGGGGTGTAACCCACAGGGGAGGAGCCTATAAAGTTTTCACAGACAAACAAACAAACCTTAAGGCCCGCTTATTTAAGTACAAAACAAATGATAATTTTATTGTTAAAGTTTATATTATATGAATCTGTGTTCGATAAAACAGACAATAACAGAATTCATAGAAAGTTCAAAATAGAATTCAAAGCAGCAGAAAATAATATTGAATAATATCCAAATATTAGTGCATCGAAATGAGAAATAATCTCAATTGTAGGGTTTAATAATGTAGAAATCGGTGTTAACTTAATTATTAAATACCATATGACGCACAACAGCAAGTGGTTTATAATTGTGTATAATATTAGTATACTAAATATTACATTAATTATGGAATAAAATCGTTTATCGAAACACGCAAATTATTGTTGAACAAAAATAATAAAACCATTGAAATGATTCAAAGAAATACTAAATAGTTAAGTGCATGTTTTCATTTTTGACATTTATTTATTAAATTTTTTGTTTTTATTTGTAATTATTAGTATACTAATATTTTATCGAATTGTCTGTTTTATCGAATGCAGAATCATATAATATAAACTTTAACAATAAAATTATCATTTGTTTTCTACTTAAATAAGCGGGCCTTAGGGTCGCGTAAATAACAAGTTTTTTAACCAATTTAACTGAGAGAAATACAACTTTAACAGCAATTAATGGAGTTATGTTCTATACATGCTCCCTATTTTAAACTTTTTATGTTTGATTATTATTATAAAAATCATCTATTTTTTGTTAAGCACTTAATAAATATTTTTGAAATTTTTAAATTAATTTGAAACATTTATCGTCGCGTTATACATTATTTTTAATGATCCATTGTTCGTTAATTTATTATATTGGTAATGTAGTAACCTATTTCGAAATGCATTTGAATCTTAATGAGTTTTGGTATACCATTTAATAAATAATTTTGAATTATTAAAATCAATTTGAAGAATTAATTATATTTTATATTGTTGTTGTTGACATATACATTATTTATGATGATTGTTCGTTATCCTTATTTCATTATCTATATAATGAAATAAATCAACTCATCAAAATAGAAATCAATTAAAACCAGTATCTGTGATGAAGTAAGTTCATGAAGATTGCGCAAATTTTCAAAAAATAATTTTAGAAACTTTAAAAATTTATAAATTAAAAAAGATTAATAATAAAAAATTAAATGAAAATAATATAATGAATTAAAAATTGGCAATATTTTTTAATTAAAACATCTACGAGTCTAAACAATATAAGATTCATCGATTAAAGTTTCACTTTTGTGCAACATATTGAAAATCAATACGTTAAGTACACAAATTAATTAATTAGAGCGATCTGTTTGGCATCAAACGAGCCATTAATCTCCACGTTATTAACCTCCGCATTATTAAACGGATGACTGATTTTCGCCACTTTATTGCGCTGCAAACCGGCGCCATTGATAATCACTTCGATCTGGTTTTCGCCCACAAATTTAAATATAAAATCATAGTACATATTCTCCTTCAGAATCATGGGCTCCCGTGTTTCGGTTCCCCATTCGTCCCCACCCTTCGTGTTAAACAATAACGTTGCGCCACCAGTTTTCTGATCATTCCAGCGTGGATTGAAGTGCAGCGCAATGTCGTGCGACGACAGTTGCAAATTGATGTAAAATCTTTCCGGCGATGGTTTAACGATACCGGAAACGATAACAAATTTGCTGGGATTTATTTCGGTTTTAAAAGGCAACGAACGCAAACCGGTCTGAATCAATGAAACTTTCGTATATTTATCTTTATTAACCGGCAATGCATTGAACACCGCATTTTCAACCACAACATCGCTTTCGATCAAACAGTAACGGATCGATGTTGGATCGATTCGGTTGGTAAACGGTTCGATTGGTTGTTCATTGATTAACGTACGGATCGCTTGTTCGTCGAACCAGAATACGATATCGAAATTGTTGAGCGCGTCGTTAACGTCAACGCTGGTTACGCTCAGTTCGTCGCCCCAACTATTGCCTGATCTGCTATTCAGGATAATTTGTCCGGAATCGAAACGTGGGTTGAAGTGAAACGCGATGTCATCGCTGCTCAAATATCCAGTGAGAAAGTTAATGGCAAAACGATTTCTATCGGCTGGCGTTGACGCTCGAAGCGCTAACGTATCGCCGATTTTATTGGTTCCAGGAATGCTTAGCCATCTATCAATACGTTGCTGTAAGATTCAAAAATTTACGTATAAAATTTCAATTCTCTTAGTTAAACTTTCCATAACCATTTGTTTAAGAAATATAATTGTTTAAACTTTTTTGGTTCTACATTAAGCAATTCAAAGAGTAGGCGCCATCTACTATTTAACACAATTACTAGTAAAATGTGTATAAAGTTTAGCGAACGTAAATTTACTTATTCCGGTTAATTTAAAATAATTAAATCAATACCTGGTTTTCTTGAAACGGCAAATGCAATTCAGTTATGAAAACCGATCCTTCAACCAGAATGTGCGTAATGTTGGCCAGTGGTTGACTCCTGTTGTTAAACGTTATAAACTCGTTGCCATTTATTTCGACCACAAACGCGTCATTAAACACATTAATTGCGATAATAAAAGCATTTCGGGCCGAAAATGGAAAGTCGGGCGAATCTCTTTCCTCCGAACCCCAACTGCCACCGAAGCGCGCGTTTCTCACCACCGCTTGTCCCGTTTGGTCGTCATCGAAACGCGCGTTTAAGTGCAGAAATATGTCGTCCTCTTCCGACTGGCCGTGTTGTAGGTTAATGGCGAAACGCGATGCCTGTTTAGTTATATAGCCGGCGATCGTGATTCGCGAACCATTCGTTAATTCCGAAGGAATACGAAATGCTGATGGTATGCTCTGTGTAATTGTTTTTATTTAATTAGATGTTTGATAAATTATTAATTAATTAGTTGATAACTTTCGTGTATTTCTGTGACGCTTATAATTAAAATTTGTATTTTTCCCCTTTTTTGCTATTTTTCTTTTGAAAATTTTTAATTGAAATGTCAGACTTTACAATTAATGATTGATTTATTATTGTATAATATATTTAAAGTTATTTTTGCAATGATGTTGTTTTCGCAGAAGTTTAAGCGTATTTTTAGAATTCGTAATGGAATTCACACTGCTTTCCCACCATATTTTGATATTGTAATTGTTTTAAGAATTTTTTTCCTTTATAATTATTTTGCAAATTTTATTCGTTCCCATCATTATTTGTAATTTGTTTATAATTTAATTTAAACTTAATTTAGATAAACTAATTGCGATAAATTAGCAATAATTAGAACGGGAGAGGAGTATATTAAATAACTAGTAATAAAAATATTCCTCTCCTAAATTTAAAGCACGATTGATGCTAAAGGTGTCTGTGGCTCATGAATTATTTTTTGATTGACCGTGAAAATAAAGTTTCAATTAACTCGTAAGCCAAATTTTAACATAATTATATTTTGTGCCAATTTTAGTCAATACGAACAGCAGACACGCTTTTAATCCTTGAGAAAGCGAAGAGACAAACTTAATAAACATTATAACATTTGGAGGCCGCTTACTATTTAGGCAGACATGCTTCTTAACCTTTTAAGATTAATTTACAAGGTTTTCTTATTTTCTTAAAAGAATGGTTATATTTATAACTAGCAGTCATTATTATTCTATTTCAACCCAATACATAGAAATTAAGTTAATGGGCACACTTAAAACTACGGTAATCAAATAGATACTTACGAAAAGTAAAACTAAATGATTGTATGTAATTAGCTATTGTAAGCTGAAAAAATAATGGTAATAATGACAATCTAAAATAAATATTACAATACAATCGATGTATCATTTTGGGGTTAACAAAAATAAATAGTAACATTTGATTAAATAAACCTGATATTTATTGCTTTATTTGGGGTAAAGTCAACACTTTTTCAATAAACGCTTTATAATTTAGCTGAATATTTATTAACTAAAATGATGAAGGTTATCTCAATTTCTTACAAACACAGTATTCATGTCTTGTTTCTAAGATTCTGAGCAGTTTCAAGGATAGTAACTTAAGTCTACCAAACAAAAAATATGCGTGTATTATGAGACACAAAAAAATGAAATTACGTGACACAAAAAAATGTATAATTATTTAGCCTAACGGCGACGCATAAGTAGTTAATTGAGTGCCGTAATTATATTGAAATTTTAATTCATATATTCGTAATTGATTTAAAAGTGTTAAAAGTGTTTAGTTATTACTGCGATTTCGATTTAACGTGCCAAATAAAATAAATTATTAAAAAATGAAACCCCAAATAGGCATACAAAAATATAAATAATTAAAATACGTACTGGATTTCGGTAGCGTATTCCGGGTGTGTTGAACGTTGCTTCGGCTACTTGTAAACCAGACATTATCCGACACTTATTTTTAATTCAAGTAAATTAGGAATAACAGTAAAAAAGAATTACGTTTTCTTAATACTAAGGAAATTTTTTCCCTAAATAAAGTCAACAACAAAATTTATTTTAAATAAAGCGAGAGCTGCTAAATGTAAAATGTGTTATCAAAACCACGATATGTTTATCTATCGCTCCGATGAAAATCGTTTCACGTTTTTAACAAGTTATTCACTACTCTTACATTACAGCTCGTTTTTACATCATTGACTAAGCATTTTAAACGCTCGTATTGAGTCAGCGTTATTAGTCAACTAACTATTATAAGCCGTGGTGGAAAGGGTTGGATTACATCCAAACTTTTATATTTATGATAACTTTCATAATTCATAAAAATATATAACTTTTCGCGTTTCATTTGCTTGACTGAATTCCGACAGAAATGCGTATTTAGCAAATATTTTATTCTGTTTTGGTTGTGAATTAGTCATTAATTTTTGTAAATTTTGTAAAAACGGTAACGAGTTT
>JAQIXJ010004847.1:0-10193 GCA_034700185.1 Phthiracarus laevigatus | reverse complement strand
GTTGTATAATAGTAATAGTTTAAGATATAATTATTAAAATATAAGAATGTCGAAAATCGAAAAAATATTAGTAAATGGAAATGAGCAAGAAATAAAATTAAAACCTGATGTTCTACAAAAGTTATTAGACGCAAGAAAACTAGATGCTCGCAAAATTGTATATAAGATTATTAAAGCTTACCATCTCAAAACATCTAATAAAACATTTCAACATCGATTCAATTTTATAAATAATATTAAGAAGGAATGTTATGTTTTTTTCAACATACCTGAATTAAATATAAGTGGCTCTGGAAGAGCGGTTTCACTAAATAAAGCGAAAAGAGAAGCAGCTCAAAATCTAATTTGGTCTTATAAATTTAGAATTAAAGCTAATTAAATTAAATAAATTATAATCTAAAATAATATTAAACTAATCAGTATATTAACCAGTATTTATTAATACATTCTTAAATTTTGAGTGATATTTATTGCGGTGTCTATCTAAGTTGTTGAAGTTGGCAAAGGAGACATGGCAAAGCGGACAATGTATATAGAGAGTAGTTTCCTGCAGATGTAGATCGAATTGTTGTTTGCTGTAGGTCCTGTATTTACAATTAAGAAGTGAGCAAAACTATTTGTCGCAGACAAATTCTTCTTTTTTCTTAGTTTTAACTGTATTTTTGGATATAATTTTGCGTATAAATTTTGTCGCCTTCTGTCTGTTAGTCCAATTAGAATAAAGTTTAATTTGGACGTAATTATGCAAATCCTTTTTCTTGATCTAAATGAAAGATTATTTAAACAGAAAGCCTTGAAATCTAGAAGAATTAATACCTTCTTGCTTAATAACGGAGTTCGGTCTCCACTTATTTCTGTCTGACAAGCATTCTCCAGTAAAGTCTTGTTATCAGTCTGAAGACCCACTTCAGTGGATCGTGAAACATTTTCAGTTTGAGATCCAACAGTAGTAAATAGAAAATTACTTTCAGTATTTGATTCACCGTCTGCATATTGTTTCGATAAAGGACTTGTAGATTCGTTAGAATCATGATTATAGTATTCCTAAAATTTTAAAAAAATGTTATTAAATAAATAAAACTTTATGTAAAAGTACCATAGTAGAGTCACTATCGTTGTCCGTTCCATATGCCTCCCGAAAAATCGAATAATCCGGAGAATGGGGTACATCACTAATCGCATCATCATCAATATCTATAATTTCGATTTCATTGACAGTATCTTGATTGGAATAACTGGTAGATGCGATGGGTTCGATTTCTTCACAATTTAAATTAGCATCTGTCGAGGGTTCCGAAGTAGATTGAGAAGTCTTTGGTTGTTTATCGACTGAAAAGATTAAAGGTTAACGTAGCAATTTAAATGATTAGTAACTATACCATTGAGTTCAGTTTCTTTTAATAAATCCAAAATTGATTGGATTTCTTTAATATATTTAGCATGAAAAGAAGTAAGGCTATCTAAAATCAAATGGCCATTTTTGAAAAGAATTAGGTTTTCGGTGTTTGTGACAGGGTCCATAATCGGTGCATAACTTAAAAAGTCTGGGTCTTCTGGATTTGCCAAAAAACGAATATATTTTAATAGGTTTTCATATATGAATGAGTTCTAAATGATTAAAAAAGTATAATTAATATAAGCCAACAAATCTAACACTAATTACATGTAATGTATTTCTTAAGCATAATTCGGCTTTCGATTGATTTGAAATCTTATCCGGATGGGAGCTAACAAGAAGTTCTTTTCTTCTTTTAATTAATAAGAATTCCACATTGTCCGAGTTGCTTATTTGAATATCCGAAATTCCAATGTAAGCAAAGCAATCTTTTAAGGCTTGATTAGAAAGAATGATTTGAACTATTTCCATATTAGTAGCCATTATTTTCTTTTTGAAATTTTTTGCTACTTAAAATTAAAATATAAAATGACAAGAAAAACTTGTAAACTTATCAATAAACTATAAGGTTATAAAACCTATTAAGTTTTATAATAACCAATGGTTTAAAACCATTTGGTTAACTAAAAACTATGACTCCAGTTAACTCCCATTAAGTAGATTAAATTCGATAATAATACAATTGTTTAAAAAAGATAGACTTAATTTAATTTCATCTAATAAATTAATTTGGTATTATTAATCAGAATAAACTTAATAAAGGCAATCGGAAATAATATAGTACATAAATTAAAAGTTAATAAAATAATTACCTCTATAATAAACTATGTGGTTATAAAACCAATAATAGTTTATAACTACCCTTAAAAATTTTAACCCATATAATTAACTATATGGTTATGAAACCAAAAATAGTTTATTAGCCATTGGTTTTAAACCATTTGGTCAACAATGCTTTGGTTAAAATTTTAGTGCAAGTGTCCACTATAGGATAGAAAATAATCTTAAGTTTTATGGAAGCAAGAAATGACTTGTATACCGGTTTATGACTAATAAAATACAAATTATCAATTATAAATTATTTAACTAAATAAGCGATTAATAAATATACAATACATTATTTTATCTAGAAAAATTTACTTTAATTAAACATAATTTAAATTAAAATAATTGGTTATAAATACAAATTAAAAGTACTGTACTATTCTTTACTCTTAATAGATTCTGAATTAGAAATATAAAGCAATTCGGAGAATAAATTAATCTCAAATTGTTTTATTAAAATAATAATTTGCAAACATTCATAACTCACTTGTATTAAAATTGTTATTAAATTTGTCTTGATAAGTATTCGTAATTAATTTTAGTATGAAGCCTATATTTTTATCTGAAAAGAGAGAAAAAAATTATTTTATTAAACTTGAACTAATTCTTATCATTAAATAATAGATTATATATTTTACCGTTTTGATATAGAATGTGTAGTAAATAAATGTTGACCTTAATTAGTTAAACTATTTATAAAATCGTAAGCGAAAATATTAGTGCCTCGTGTGCTATGTTTTGTTATAATAGGATAATTTAGATAAGTAGTTCAAAGTTTTGTAATAAAATACTGCTTTTAATTTTATACTTTAAAAACAAACTATTTAAAATAAATTGCAAATACTTCCTAAGTCTAATCCCTAGGATAGCAGTAATTCCATATAAAAAGATAAGGTTTGGTTTTCTTAATCTAACTATTAAAAAGAAAATAAATGTTTTAGTCGGTGTTTTGTTATTAATCAAATTTACTGTTGTGGGATTGAACTAAAATTTTCCGCATATGCGAACATTAAACATTAATTAATATCGTCTAGAAATAACTCATCAAATTTTTATTAAATTAAAGTTAAACAGATTTCTTAAATAAATGTTATATCGGTTATTCACGTTGTAATAGAATTGTATATGTTCGTGAGAGTTTTCTATTTCAATTTATACCATATAGACAAAAATAATTATTTTTCTATTCTATATTAAATTAATAAATGTTTTGTAGTTATGATAAGATTCTGATAAGTTAATTTAAAGCTCTATAATAATATAAACAGGTGTACCTTCCCACAATATAAAAATAAAGAATAAGGCATCCAATAAATTAGATAAGAAATTTGAATATAAAAAAATATATCATAATAGTACAAAATATTTAAAATATTTTAAATTAATTTTAATAGTTTAACCCATTCTTATAGACAAAATTTAAAGCAATTCATATTTGCTTTATACAAATTTCGAAAATCACAAATCTTTAAGAGGAGTACAATACATGACTGAATAGTATTTATTAATGGTTAACTTAAGTTAAGAGATACTGTAAGAGAAAGGGTACTAAAATTTTTTATAGTTAAAATTTTAGTAGTAATATGAAATAATGTTTTATTCATTTTCATAGTATTGATGAACTAAAAAAATATGCCCAAACATTTACCATATAAAATATAAATAAATTTAAGCAATTTTAAAAAAATATAAATATTATACCTTTAATGCTTTTGTGAATAATTGATACAGAAATAATATACTCTCACTCAATTTTTAGAATAAAACCATAACTTGATAATAGTAAATTTGAAAATAGAAAATTAACTTTGCTTATTATAAGTTTTAATTGAAATTAAAGAGAAAAGGGTTTATAAAAAAGTGGAAATTATCATTATGAGAAAATAAACACATTTAACTACGCAGGTAAATATAGATTTACGCATTATATACGATTATTTTTAAAAAAGTAACTAAAATTTGATAAAAAGTAGATAATAACAACACATGGAATGCATTCATGTCATATCTTACTTTTAAATTATTATTCCATGCCAATGTTTTTCACTCTTATGTATTAGATATTTGTGCCTATATTTGAGATTTATTTAATATTATAGCCTAACAGATATCAATAGCTATAAAACAAAATAAACTAAATAAAAACATTATTTACTCTGAGATTTCGATAGTATGCTATACCTCATGTAACGCGAAAATAAAATAGAATAATATTTTTATGAATGTTTTAGGAGATTTTTTACTTTTTGGAATTCATATATTAAACCAACTAATATAATACTTTATATAATTAAATAATCTCTCTCTTCGATTTCATACAGTATTAAGATCAGCTAATAATTAAGTAAGTTACCTAACAATAGCACAATATCTGTAACTAATATAATAAAAACTAAAATTCAGTAATTAGTTTAGATTCTGTATAATCAGAAGTAAATAAACAAGACAGATAGGTGAACGGGTTGTTAGACGGACAGATAGATGGACGAATAGAGAGATTGATAAATATATAAATTAAAATGTCCAATAAACTTCTGATCTAAAAATCAGTTGAAATTTTTGGAAAAATCTAACTGCATTATAGATTAACTAGAGACCTGCAACAAAGTATGGCGTAAATTTAAAATTAATCTAAGCCAGCAATATTGACAAGAGACCTGCAGCAATGTAATGACAAGTTTATTATATGGCATTAAACTAAAATATTCATACACTTCGTATTAGTTTTTGTTACTAATATATAATAATTTTACAAAATTAGATTCTTATTGATCTGTAATTTAATTTTATTTCTATTATTCTTTAATAAACGATTTCTTATAATAAAAAGGTAATTATGTCAAGAGTCACAGCGACTTACAATTCTATGCTCAGAAGCATAACTAAAGAAAAAGATCGTATAATAGAACGACAGGAAAACGAGTTAAGGGAAATCAAAAATGAGTTAAGTGAACTCAAATCGGCATTGAAAGATACAGAGAGTAAACCTGATTCATCATATACACCAGCTAATGTACCGGATGTTCATGAATTATGTAATGAGCATATAAGACTTCTCACTATAGCTAAACATCGATGGCAGAAAGCGTAAAATGAATCGAAAGCGGGGTTTGCCACTTTAAATCAAAGAATAAACGAGTTAGCCGATGAAGTAGAAAGATTATCAAATGAAATAAATAGATCATAAATCCAGTTATTTAATACATTTTTGATAAAAATTGCTTGTTTTACTTTCGTTCTGTTATATTAAGAATAAAATGAATTAATTAACATTTCTATCTTTCTTCCTTCGTTCTTGAAATTATGTATAATCGATAAAGAGAATAATTTATTAAATAACAATTAAACGATTTACCTATTAAGCTATTAACTTAATATTTAAAATAAAGTTTAAAGTAACTAAAGTTATTAATCAAATTAACTATTATTAAATAATGACGAACTGAAACTACTAGTTTTGCCATAGTTATGAAATTGGTTCAAGCCTATGTGTTCATAAAATACCTAATTTTAATTGGAAAAATAATAACCGGATTAGACAATGATCTTATTGTTATCAAAGAGAATAGAACAGAAGAAAAATATAACTCGATTACAGAAAGATTTAAAATCTATAAAATCGAGTCAAGTCAAGAAACTAATAATAACGCAAAACAAAATTTATTAGAACAACTTAAAAATTTTGAAAATGAAAGCATGAATGTATTTTTTGATGAACAACCGGACCTTGTATTCGGAAATGAGAAAGAAAACGATTGGAGCGAAACAAAAAGATTCTTCTTGAAAACTCCAGAATATTTGTTGAATACAGCTTCACATGGCCTAAGTTTCGAATATAAAGGACAAGCGTTAATTTTCACTGATTGCTGGGACCAATTTTTCTCAATAAAATTACCTTTCGAAAGTATGATTTCTTCCTTTTCAAAAATGCCACTTTTCAACTGTACTGAATTGATTAATTTAACTAATGAGATAAATACCGTTGCGAATTTTGCTAATACAATCAGGCAAAACTATGATTTGCCGGTTCCAGATCAAATAAACAATAACGAAGACAACAAACTCATAATTGAATATTTGATAAAACCATGCAAAGTATACGAAAGTCGAGTTAATAAGATTTTAGAAACGACTTACAATATTACAATTCAGTCTAAAAATGACTTTAAGAGCGACTTAAAAAGAGTTAAAAGAGAACCGATAACTTTAACCATATTAGCCGTAGCAGCAGTGGCCGGAATAATTGGGGGAGGAGTTGGTGGATTTGTCTCAAGTAAACACAGCTCAAAAGAACTTTTAAAAAGGATTGATCTCCTAGAAGAATATTTATCGAATTCTAATAAGAACATTGCTATGCTTAATGAATCCATGATTAGTTTTTCAAAGTTAGTATTAAATGAAAATCAAAAGCTTGAACATAAGATGGAAATAATGATAAATGCAGCTGTTACTATAATCAATGATAATTTAAACATACTAAAAACTAACTTATATACAGTTCAAGAATCAACACGTTATCAACAAATTCTAAGCAGTATGAAACACATACAATCTTTACGACTATCGAATGCGCAAATTAGTATGAATGTAATATTAGATGTTTTATAGGACTGGAAAAACTTCATTCAAGAATTAAAAAGAGGATATTTAACAACTAAACTTATTAGTAAAGTTCAATTATTAAAAGTATTAACTATAATTCAAAGTAAATAAAAAGGTTCCTTTGATCTTTGTATACCAGCTGACTCACTAGACTTATACTACAACCTACCTTTAACATCTTTTATTCTTAAGAAAAACGGTCAAGAAGTAAGCATACATCTACAAATTCCATTGACACGAACATTGAACGAAAATTTATATAATGTTTTCATAATAAATCAACAACCGTTTCCGATTGAAAATGATACAAAACTATTCGACTATCAACGAAAGAGTAATGAAAATCTGATATCAATTAAAGAGTTCACAGATGTCTGGGTAGTCGACTCACAAAATGAACTGAAGAAACAAACAAAGTATAAAAATCTGATCTGTGAACGTATTGGTATCCGAAACTTATGTTTTACATTTTCGTCCGAATTAATTAAATTGCCATCTTCCTGTGACAAAGCAATTTTCAATTGGAATCCCGAAGAAATTCAAGAATGTTGTAGCTTTATTGAATCTTCATTAAGCGAATACCGACTTATCAAAGTTGACTATAATAAATATGTTATTCACAATCAAGTTGTTCCAAATTATTTAATGAAATGTAACAATGTAGATTATTATGAAATACCTTTAGTGAACTGGTCTCAAATAGTTGAAACAACACCCGGATGCGAGATAATAATGTCAACTATAAAATAATCTATTTTGGCGCCATTTCTAGCTCCACTTACAGACGAAACAGAAATAGTTTATGCAAACCAACATAAAAGTATTTTTGATAAAGTAGAAGATGTATTGGAAGAGAATATTAATTTTACCACAAAACCCTATACTATTGAAAATAAATTAAACACTACAGATTTTATAAGAAAAATAAAAGTAATAATGAATAATGAAAGACTTACTAATATAACCGAAACGCTATAAAAAGAAATAAACAATTACAAACAACAGCATAACATTATCGAAGGATTTACTAAGAGCTATAGTTTAGAATTCTCATTCTGGACTATAATAAGCCTATTTGATGATACCATACAAGCATTAACGTCTTTATTTGTTATCTTTGTAACACAACACTTTGTAAGGGTTCGATACTCACCAAAATCAAAGGGACTCGACATTGATTGGTCTTTAAACATAAGCTTGTTTCACGAATCTAAGCAACTCACCCATATAAGTATGGAAAATATATGCATTAGAGCACCGATCACCAAACTTAACCCACAGAAAGTTTTTGAAGTTAAATTTAAAAACCAATTTTACGTGTGGTACATCAAGAAAAGTTCAGGAAAAGTAACATTAACTTTTTCTGAGAAAATATCGATTTATGGAATTGATGAAAAATTCAATAGAATCGCTGACTGTGAACCATCGATACCAATCCCGATAACTGAAATCATTTGGACAACTAATCCGAAACCAATAAAAGCAGTTCAATTAAACAACTTCGGAATCGCAGTTATTACACAGTCAAAAATATGAGCTCCTCAACATATCTTTAATTGTTTAACTATTAATTAAATTACTATTATAGTTTTAAAGAAATTAATAAAATATTTTAAAAAAATGATTTGCTTAAATTGTTATTTATTATACTAGAGTTAATTAATGGCTCACAGACAAGATATCTTTAGCCCAGGACTAATATCAACCCTTATTATGAGGTCCCAAATTATGATGACACCCAAGATGACTTTTTCCGGAGACTTGGAGGTAGTCAAGACTCTAATTATAACACCCACGCAAGAGACAGTCATTCGGGTGCCACATCTCCTATTCGTGAAGCACCGATTAGAGACTTCCGTTCTAGAAACCCAAGGCGCCAAACGACACCAATGATGTTGGATCACCCTATTGACAGACCGAATGCAGTTAGTCCAACAAGACAGTTGAGTCCTCAACCCACTCAAAGAAACTACGATAGCAGAAATGCCTTTGGCAACATAAAACCACCAGTTTTAAATGGCACTTCTTCCATAACTACCTGGATCGCAACATTCGAAGTCTACGCTTCTGCTGGCCGATGGTCAGATGTCATGAAATTTGCAGCTGTGTCAGACAGTTTCCAAAATCTTCCAAAACGAATATTCGATCAACACATTATGTCAAAAGGTGTTAGGCCATGGGCAGAAATTAAGATTGATTTGATCCTAATTTTTGGCAAATCGAAAAACAAAATTATTGCAATGGAGAGACTAAACAAAAGACAACAGAAAGATTTCGAACCTATAGAAAGATATTTCTACGATAATCTATCATTAATAAACGAAATCAATTCGACTATGAGTGAAGAAGAGAAAACAAGCATAATAGTTGGTGGACTTAATAGATTTACAAAATCAAAATATTTCGACTATGTTTTGGCTTCTACTCAACAGCTTCGAGATACTACAGAATTGTTTGCATTGCTTAAACGAATGTCAGATATACAGTAGTTAATGGACAACAGAAAATCAAGATATTTAGACTTTTACTTTAATAAGGACGTTACCAACAAACAAACGCAATCTACAAGATTAAACACGAACCAGACAGAAACCATGAGTTATTTGGTAAATGCAGTCAAAGAACTAAAAATTAAAAATTCTAAAGAACGAAAAACCCCAAATAATATTAACAAGCATAATTATCAAGACCGATCATTTCAAAACACAAATAAAAATATGAATAAGTTTGCAAACGCCAATATAAAGTATCCAAATAAATCTAACAACTTCGACTATCAAAGAAATACCAACCGAAACTACAATTATAATAAAATTATTATATCAACGAATAAAGCTCAAACAACTCCTAAAGTAAGATTTTCACTACAAGAAAAAGAAAAATGGAAAAATGAAAATGTTGTTTGCTTTATTTGCAACGAAAAGATAGATATAGAGCAAAATCAAAAAGAAGACGAATGGTGTAATTCAATATTAAAATCTTAAGAGAAGACTTCTGCCAAATTCGTAAACAAATACATTATTATCGACGATAAACTATACAAAGTATACTTCAAAGAAGAAAACGAAAAAGAATTCTTACTTTGCGTTCCAAAGTCATTACGCAGAGATATCCTATGGAGTTTCCATGCTGAAGCAACAGATGGACACTTATCATTTTTGAAAACATAGATAAACATAAGAAAGAGATTCTATTGTCCAAAACATCAGAAAGCGGTTAAAAGATTTGTACTTAATTGTACTTTGTGTCAAGCAAGAAAGAGCGATAACGTTAATAAAGGACTACTACAATCTATCCCAATTGGAGAACCATTTGATATGGTCGGTATGGACATAGTCGGACCTTTTATTTATGGTACCAAGAAAAAGCA
>JAQIXJ010004846.1:0-10195 GCA_034700185.1 Phthiracarus laevigatus | reverse complement strand
GCAACTGATGGCTATATAATATGTTTAGCAAATAAACAAACCACTTCTCTGGAACCAAAACCATTTGGATTGTTCTTCGAACCACGAAATTATAAAATAATTATTAATAAAATCTGAATAATACCAATGTTATAATATTAATTGAACAAAATTTAATAATTTACAATGAAAATAAAAAAAAATTTAAATTAAATAAATGCTCTCATTTCTCATAGAATTTTGTATTCTATCCGATGTTCTAGCTTTTAAAATACAAAATTAGTTGATCAAGCATAGTTTAAATAAAATTGGTGATTATATTTATTGGTGTCAAATTTGTTGTTTTGGTGAAATTTAAGTCTTAATGAAAATTTCCGCGTGTAGATAATTTGGGCTGCGAAAATCGTTAGAAAAAATTGTAAAATCGTTTATTAATCGTTTGGAAAAAATGTCAAAAATCTTTTTTAAAAAATGTTTTGCTAAAGTTTTAATTTTTTTGTCACAAAAATGAATTATAATACAACATATATTGTCTTCAATAAAGTTATTTCTAAAAATTGCTTTATATTTCCAAACACATCTTTCAACATCAAATGAAAACTGATAAAATTCGTGCTTAATTTGTTCTTCAAAGTTAGCATTGTCTGAAGTTATTTAATTTAATATGGATTTTATCAAATTTATTAGCATATTTAAAAATCGTTAAATTAGTTTAATTCGTTTGCTTAAATATCATTAATTTTGGTATTAACCGGTTTATTAACTGTTTAATTAAAACAGTTCTGTTCAATCATTAATTAATAATTTTCACAGCCCTAATGATAAACGTGAAACACTCATACGGAAAAATTTGTCAAATCCAATAACTGAATTGTTCAAAGTGAGCTAAAGGTTTGATTGACGTAAGAACTTGACATAAAGTGTTATATTAAATCAAATAATAAATTGTTTATATTAATAAATAAATAATAAAATCAAATAAAATAAGATTATGAGAAATTTATGAATACTATCTACAATTTACCAGTAATTTTTAATTAACCATTAAACACGCCAAATTTACTAACGTCTTTTGATTTTAAATAAAAGTTATCAGTTATTTAGTGCTTTAACAAGCATTATAGTTTTATAATAATTATCACAGCGAAAGAAAGGTTTCCTAAAGTTCACATATCCTTAAATACGATTTATATACTCATTTAATTAAGTTTAGCCATAATATATAATTACAAATGTTAATTAAAAACTAAAGGTTATTCTTACAGGTTATGAGATTACAATGGCATTTAAAGCGAAACGAATTGCATTATGTTTAGCATTGGCAAGAAAATATTCGACGGGTATTTAAATAATAATCACTATTAAAAATCGTAATATATTTTAGAAAAAAATCAAAAAAAATAGTTCAACCAATAAAATCGTATACCGAAGTACCATTGGATCGAGTGTTTGAACAAAAACAAACCGGATTAAAGTTAATAATGACAAACGATTATTCTGTAGCGAAAAACGGTATAACTAACAAAAACGTGTTGGTTGGTTACTATCCGGATAAGTTCAAAATAAGTTTGCATAAATATCACCCACAACTGATATCGACTGGAATCGATTACATGACCAAATTTAAGCTCGCAGAGCCTGGAACGAAATATTTTGTCCACAATGTTAACAAAAGGTTAGATTTGATGTCTGGTTTCACGTTTATTACTGATACGCCAAATACTGATAACTTGGATTTTGCGACCGCATATCACGATTATATGGAATTAGTTAACATTCACGACGATTTAACCGCATGTTTAATACCTAATGAGTTTGATTCATTTCAAAACCAATTAAACGATAAACTTAAAAGCGTTCATCGTTTAAACGAACCAAATTTGTTTGATAAAAATAATTCAAAATTCTCTGCTGAGGTAATGATGTTTGTTTTAGTAATAATTTAAATTTATAAAATTCTAAAATCCATGTAATTAGTTTAAATTGATAGTAGTGTTGTATAGTATTCTTGGTATAGAATTAGAATAGAAATAGTACCGTTCGGATACTTTTTCACTCATAAGGCTTACCAAGGTTTAGATTAACATAATAATATGCCTTATGCGTATAAAAGTATCCGAACGGTATAGAAACAAAAAACATTATAAAACAAGATCGATACGGTCATAATATCTGACTTTGTAAAGTTAAGTTCAGTAAGCATTTGGTCGCTCGCTCGCTAACCATTTCAATATTTCGTCTTCTATAATATACCAGCTCCGTTAGCGGCAGATGCCACTGAATTTTTAACTTAAGTTTTGGCCATTTCGACCAAGGTTTGCCTATTTTAACCAGATTTTTGTTTATTTTGAGACATAAATTTTTTTTACAGCTAATAGCGGCAAATGCCACTTACATTATAATTCTAATTTTGCCCATTTTTCCAGTATTTTGGCCTTTTTTGTCATTTTAAAACTAGAAATCACTTTTTTAAGGCAAATAGCGGCAGATGCCAATGAAGTTATAATCTTATCTTTGCCAATTATGTGCCTATTTTTACCCAATTTTGGCAATTTTTTGACCCTTTTAATAACAATTTTAAGAAAATTTTTGTTCATTTTGACACTATTTAGTAGCCTTATTAACCTGAATATCCCTTAATTAACATAAGAAATCGTTACATTCCCTTAATTAGAATAAGAAATTGGTTAAATCCCTTTATTAGATTAGAAATCGGTAAATTCCCTTAATAAGAGTAAGAATTTGGGACAATCCTTTTAATAGAGTAAAGATCAAAATCCCTTAATTTAAATAAAGATGTGCTCAGACGGACAGACGGACGGACAGACAGACAGAATTCCCAAATCCATTTATCTGAAATTTGCAAAGTCAGATAAAAAATAGAATAGGAATAGAATAGGAATAGAATAGAAAAAATTTATTTATTAAGGAATAGAATAGAAATATAATTTTAAGTATAGATATTAAACTGAATTTCTTAATCTTTTGTTTAGTATATAATAGCATTGGAATAGGAATAGGAATTATTTAAAACTTTAGTAATAGAATAGGAATAGAATAGAAATATAATTTTAAGTATAGATATTAAACTGCATTTCTTAATCTTTTGTTTAGTATATAATAGCATTGGAATAGGAATAGGAATTATTTAAAAATTTAGTAATAGAATAGGAATAGAATAGAAATATATTTTGTTTTTAAAGAATAGAATAGGAATATAATATAATTAGAAAAGTTGGTATATAAACAACACTAGTTGATAGTGCTTTGAAATCTTGCTCATGGATATGATGATGTGATCTATAAATCTATTTATCCAGTGTATCTGCATTTAAGAATATATGTTTATCTGTTATTTAATTTGACCAATTTGTCAATTGGACCACTAGAAACTAACTTAATTTTACTAAACCGCATTGTTTTTTAGAACGTATAATGTATTCATTTTTAGCTTAATTTATTTGGCATAGTATTTAAATTAGAAAATTAGAAGATATTAATGTAATAGAATTTTTTAAAATCTATGATTTATTAACCATTCATTTTAATACTATTACAAACTAAGCTAATTATTCAATGCCTATTAAAATCCGAGTGCTCCGTGAATATCTAATTATTGATTTTTCAAAACACTTTAAATTTCTAAAAATTTTAATCAAAAAATAATTATTTGTCTAGTATAGGAACTACAATTTGTAGATTTCGCCAACAATGTAATATTGGCATTGCATGATGTATGCGTTCGAATTCATAAGCATTGCAATCCAAAGGTTTACGAAAATTTTTGCGTAAGTAGTTTCCTATATTTCGACACATCAATTAAAGAGAATAATCTATTACGTCAAACCGGACCGATAAGTTGGAAGAATTTTATTGAATATGGGCCGTACCAAACAGTGGTTCAAGGTTTTTCGGCGCTAATAAATCACAGCGAACCGATATTATCCCAATTTGATGCCGCAAAAACTCTTGGAGCACTTTATTGTCGATTGTTCAATGACGTGTTGTCGCACCACAAAGAATTACAATCGAACGAACAGGCGCGACATAATAGCGTGACAATATTGCAGGCTATGAATCCAAACATGAGTTTACTGCAAGCTATGACCGAAGTGATGAGAATTCAGAATAAAATACTTTATTATTGGGAGGAACAGGTGGATTATTTAAGAGATAAGGAAAAATATGTGTATAGTAATTTTTTCAAACATTGCATTGGATTTACAGAAGCGCAATTAGTATCGAAAAAATTCGGTTTGAAACGGATATCCGGTACTCGACCAGCGTATGAAACAATAGAACACAATGGCGTTATATATGGCACTGATGATGATTAATTGGGTTAAATATGTTTTTTACTAAATTGATTATGTTTTAAAAGCAAATAGCTAATAATATATTTGAGATTAAAAGAATTAATTTAAGCGTGAATTTTTACAAATTCTAGTTATGCAACAACATTTTTACTCACGCATTGATCTAGAATAAAATAATTTCTGTGGTTTAATTTTCAAATGTTTTATATTTGGTTTCTGATTTTTGTTTTTAGTGTTATCACATTGTAATTATATGGCCGTAGAAGGAAATAAAATTGAAAATAGTTTTACTTAATTCGCATTATTTAAAATTAAATAATAGGATAGTAAATCATCAAATAAAATATGCTATTTTGTGTTAAAGGGTTAGTCAAAAAAATGTCAAGAAGTCAATGACATTATGCGTTATTATATAATTCAATCATGGACTTTAAAGCAAAGTTATTACTGCAAATACTATTGAATATTATTCAGCTTTATTAAAATAAATTTTTTCATTAAATGCAGATTTTTGCTCTATAATATATAAGTTAATGAATGGACTTAGAATGTTAACTTACAGATTATAAAGTAAAGTATAAATAGAATTTGACGAAATTATGTAAAATCACAATCATTTTTGTTGGTTTTCAATCCACAAAAAGTATTGACATAAAAAGTTATCTTAAGTTATGAATGGTTAGAAAAAAATTAACTTAGGCCTGTTAAGTAAACTTGTGTCTGTAAATTGACATAAACCGGAAATGGATAATGTAATTCTAAAGATTATTTTAACAAGGGTTGTTTTTCTAGTTATTTATATAATCAACAAGAATTACGCATTATATTCAAAACTGAAATACTATCCAAATGGTGTTTTCCCGTTACCGATATTTGGAAGTTTGTTACGTGAGTTAAAGCGTGTCACTAATTTTACTTATTTTACTTATTTATAGAGTTAATAGTAAATTTGAATCGTCATCCAGTGTACTGTTTTTTCACAGTTTGGCTAAATGTTATCGAGGTTTCTACACATTTTGGTTGGGAACATAACCGGTTATTATAGTTATTGATTTCGATATTGTGAAGAGTTTGTCTAACAAAACTGAATTTAGTGATAGATTTGATGAATCACTTCGAAACAGATTGACTTATTTAATAGATGATTAAAATACTTCATTTAGGAATTATAACGAAGAATGGAAATAATTGCGAAAAGAATCTTTAGATGTAATTAGGTATTCTAAATTCTCTATTTAATTAAGCATTATTTTAAAATTGCAATAAAATTGAAAAAAAACAATTAAAGTTGGCAGTAGTCGTAAGCAAATATGTAACAATTATACAAACCGGAAGTTTAATTCTTGTGTTCGAGCACTTTTAGATGATATATTTCATGTATTCATGAAACAATAATGGAATAATGGCACCTAAATCAAAGAATATTAATGAGGAAATACAGGTAGGAGCAAATGCAGAGGTTGATCAGAATTTAGTTATAGAACCCAATGCATGATATCCTAATGATTATGTGCCAGTTATACCCAGGGTGTCCCAGACTTCGATGGTCTGGAGGGGGTCTCATTTCGAATTTTTTCAAAATTCAAGGGGGGGTCAAAATTATCGGATTTAAGCGTCAATTTTTGGATTTTTCGGCAAAAAAGTGCCATTTTCATGAAAAAAATTGCTATTTTATCACTTCAAATTTTCATGGGGGGGTATACCCCATCCAGACCCTCCCTTCTGGGACACCCTGGTTAGACCCCGAAAGTCAGAACGATTACCGGAACGCCTGTAATGTAGGATTCACTGCCGATTAGTTACGCATCATTAGAGCTCAAATTAATGCATATAATGCTAGTTTACAGCATTTCAAAGAGCAAGAAAGAATAATATCAGAACGAATGGGAATAAATATTAATGTGCCGCCAGTAATATAAGAGCAAATCACTCAAAAGGGTCAGTAATTTTCATTAAATCAAGAGTTCCAGACCAACCTCCCATCCAACAACGCCTCAATTTGCAGCGGATAACATGGTTGCACAAACAGCAGTCGAACAACCCAAAGTAATGCAGTGACAGCAAATATTCTTAATTCTGAGCTACTGTACCATATGCCGCCAATAGATGGTTATTACAGTATTATGGTTTTGTCTAATGTGTTATTAGGCACAATAGAGCTCATTGATAGACTACAGCCTTAAAAATAAATTTGTTTACAGATAACAGCATAACGTATCATATGTCTGATCTAGATTTGGCAGACGGTCCTAAAATTAAAATATAAATAAATGAATAAAATGTAAATGCTTTAGAAGATACAGGAGCGTCAAATACAGTAATAATCAACAGAAGAGTTGTTTATACCTTTAATGGAAAATCGTTCTGGTAATTTCCAGAACGATTTTCCATTAAAGCTATAAAGCTTTTGGAAAATTACATGACTTAAAAAATTGAACACTGGATAATAAATTAAACGATTCATCATTCCACATTTTATTTGCTATATAAGAAAGTACATAATAGAAAATTTAATACAGAAAAATTTTAAGGTGTAATTTGATACATTTTTACATCTTTTATAAGTTTAATATCATTAATGAACTTATCAGCTTTTACATCATCCGTATTCAACAATACTTGTTGTCTAAGTCTGGGAATGATAGAAGCTATATTCATGAATGGTTATGAGTTTCCATCGCTTAGTTTGAGCTTTATATGCTTAAAACGATTATGGAAAAGTTAGTGGGAAACATATAACGAGATACGATAAGTTTTAAAGTTATCTGGAAAGCAACATATCCTTTAATCAAAAAAATGAAATAAAAAAATTGCATCAAAGAAATCGAAACATCTGTCAAATAAAGTTTATGGTTGCTTTGTCA
Source organism: Phthiracarus laevigatus (assembly GCA_034700185.1). NCBI lineage: Eukaryota > Metazoa > Arthropoda > Arachnida > Sarcoptiformes > Phthiracaridae > Phthiracarus > Phthiracarus laevigatus. The sequence continues at coordinate 3,036 of JAQIXJ010004846.1, read as the reverse complement.
GATAATCTCAAATTACGTCCATTTTAAAGCTCATCCCTGAAGAGTATTACTATGGTCTCGTTAGTGACCGAAATTAAAATGACTAAATATATACGACATGAAGGCATTGGCGACCTAAGATGCCGATGAAAATTTTGGAGTGAATAGGTATGTAGGAATGAGTCCACTATAGAACTATTTTGAACTTCGAAGGGTTAATTAATACTGTTCAGCGCTAGCGCTTGTACGTTCTGTACGGTTGAACCGTAGTTATGTTAACAGGGATCGTGCATTAATGTGTAAACAGTCTTCAGTTACAGTCGCAACAGTTTAGCACGCCTTAAATCCACATGTTTATTATTAATTGTGATGTGGTAGTGTTTGTGCATTGTTTGGTTCGCCGTTTGGAAGTGATTCGGACTTGAAAGTCAGTTTTCAACTCATCGTTAGAGTAATTATATGAATAATTATATATTTGTTACTAATTGTTATATTAATAAAACGTTTTATAACTGATTTAATAAAATACAGATAACTGACTAAATTGAGCGCAATCATCAATATATAAAAAACATTGTTTGTTTGTTTGATCCTTTTTAAGCGCCTCCCATCGGTTCAGCTTGAAGAGTGGGGTGCATATCCGGAAGTTTCAAGTTGGTTGGACCCATCCTGAAAAAATGGGGGTTGAAAAACTGATTCAATAGCACTAGACTCGACCATCCCGAATGTCCACCCACTCGACACCTTTATCATTGGATTCAACTGAAAGAGAGGAGTGCAAATAGGGGGGTCTCGAAGTGGTTGGCAAACAATCATTCAGGAGGAGTCCAAAAAATGTTTTAAAAACCCTTAAACACCTATATCATTCCTCTACTGAATAATCTGGGTAAAATGAGGTGTCACTCGAGGGGGAGACAGCCCATCAAACAGGAATTGGTCGGCAAAAAATGTTTAATTACCCTTCAACACATATCATTCGGCTCAGATGAAAGTTCCCATTTAAATAAGGAGCCACTTGAAGGGGTAGACGTCTCCTAATACAGGAGGTGTCCATAAAACGTTAAAATACCCTTTAACACTTTAATCATTCGAGTCATAGATATAATCATACATACAGTCATCTACACAGTCATACACACAGTAATACACAGTCATACACATAGTTGTAAGCCGGTTGAGTCCGCCATGGGCGGATGGAGTCCGACATGAGCGGGAGAAATCGACATACGCGGGTGGAATCCCACATGGGCGAGTGGATTCCGACATGGGCGGGTGGAATCCGATATGGGCGGGAGAATACGACATGAGCGGGGGAATACGACATGGGCGGGTGGATTCCGACATGGACGGCTGGATTCCGATATGAGCGGGTGGATTACGACATGAACGGGGGAAAACGACATGGGCTGGTGGATTCCGACATGGGCGGGTGGATTCCGACATGTGCGGGTGCAATCCGACATGGACGGCTGGAATCCGATATGAGCTGGTGGATTACAATATGGGCGGGTGGATTCCGACATGGGCGGGGTAATACGACATGGGCGGGGGAAAACGACATGGGCTGGTGGATTCCGACATGTGCGGGTAGATTCCAAAATTGGCGGCTGGAATCCGATATGAGCGGGTGAATTACGACATGGGAGGGTGGATTCCGACATGAACGGGGGAATACGACATAAGCGGGGGAATACGACATGGGCGGGTGGATTCCGACATGGGCGTTGGAATACGATATGGGCGGGTGGATTACGACATGGGCGGGGGAATACGACATGAGCGGGGGAATACGACATGGGCGGGTGGATTCCGACATGGACTGGTGGATTCAGACATTGGCGGGTGGAATCCGACAATAGCGGGCGGATTCCGACATGGGCGGGTAGATTCCGAAGTTGGGCGGGTGGAATCCGATATGGGCGGGCGGTGTCCGACATGGGAGGGTGGAGTCCATTTACAATAAACGTAAGCAATATTCGGGCTTTTTTTCTAGTAAATTTTAAAACTTAACACTTCAGAGGAAAAACGGGATAAAAACAACCCTGCAGTGTCTTAAAACCTTTGTAACTTTTGTTTTGAATGAATAATTTCCTGAAATTTTAGGTATTCTTCGAATATATATACACTATTAATATGGCAAATTTTTATGGAATTTTCTATAATACTTTTATTTATATTAACATGTTTTTAACTGCGAGTTTGATCGTGGGAAGAGTTTATCCCGTAATACCTTAAGTGGATGGCAATGTTATTCAATGGGATTTGCTCCTTTTTGTTAACTTTCAGTGCAACACAAGTTCAGTTCATTTGGAAAAATAAAGAGGGAATATATTGATTGCTATTCCTGTGCGTTGCAAGCTATTTTGGGATAAAAAAAACTTGTTTGGTTGCGATATATTGTGATCTATACAAGTAATCGCTGCTAAAGAAATTATTTTGCCCTTTACATTTAGTTTAGTATTTTAGGAAAAAAACGTGTGTTGGTTACGATATATTGTAAACAATTTAAGTAATCGCTGCTATGGAAATTACTCTGCTGCTAACAATAATGACATCGTATTTTGGAATAAAAATTTAGTCTTATATAATTTTCTATAGAATCACAGTGCATTTGTTTTTGTTTTTTCAATTATGTAGTTAAATTTCGAATTGGTGCCAGGGTTTAGAGTTAGTGATACAAAAATAATGAAACAGATCAGAACACCAAATTGTTCTTTGGAATATAATAAATTATCGAAAAATCAATCTTTCGTCTAAGCATTGGGTTAATTTTAATATTTAGTTTGAAAATAATGCTAAAAAATCCATTTTTGATATCTTGTAAAACATTAATTTTTTTTTAATTATAAATATTGAAAAATAAAATTCTTATCACAATTTACCTAAAAATTATAATTTATAATATTCATTGAAATAACGTTTTGTCCGCTAAATATTTGCCTATTTTATATTCCCAAAATACGTTCTACAATGTGTTAATTGTTTATAAAATTTTTTCGCTAATGGAAGTTTACTTTTTATCCCAAAATACTTTCTACATTGTCTTAAGCGTTACTA
>JAQIXJ010004845.1:0-10196 GCA_034700185.1 Phthiracarus laevigatus | reverse complement strand
ATAATGTTTATCAAACATATTAAATGTTACACTATTTAAATTATACAGAAAACTTAAAAACTTTACTGCTAAATACAAACATTAAACTTGATTTACTGATAAAATATATAATTCTAAAACAGATTTAGGAATTTAAGTAAGTATATTATAAAGCCGATAAACATCTAAGTAGTGGCAATTAAGTGAATGCTATTTTAATAAACTTAAGCAAACAAGACCATATGAAAATATTTTAAAAATAAGCTACTTATCTAATAATCTGATATAAATTTTATTTTATTTTTCCCACTAGTTTTTAATCGCTCCCTTGCTTTTAATTCATTTTTTATCGTAACAGCGATCAACAAAAATAAATTTATGAGAATTAAAAGAATGGCAATGAAAACAGATCTTTGTAAATATATGATAGGAAAAAATTAAGTTTTTGCTTTACACACGTTATTGCATCTTTTTTCCGTAAAATCGAAACCCTTACTACAGACATTTATCGAAACTACTGTTGCCTAACCATTTGTGTACGAATTTATTTTAAATTTCACATTCTCCGGGTGCGTTGACTTGTAATTATTATTTTTAAATTTACGACTCAATTTATTTAAAATAGTAACTAATGATCGTAAATTAGCGAACACTATTTAATTTTGCTTTGGCAGATATCTGTAAATGAGTTTTTAAAAATTAATCAAAATTATAATCCATTTTAAAATTCAAAGTTTAAATTGTATAACATTCAAAAATTTTTTTAACCATAAACCAAGGCTTCTATAGTATCAGAAAATACAAAATTTGAAGTGGAATAATTTATATAAATCTTAATAGTTTTCACAATTGATAATTCGAGATGTGTTCAATTAAATTTCTTTTATCACTAATACATAGTTTTTAATTACTGCATGGTTTCGGTTAACTTTCGCACGTTGATAAAAACACTTTAATTAACAAACTAATAAATTTTAGATCAGTAATTATTAATTGCAAAGTTTTCTAAGAACTTAAACTAATTTACACTCAGAACTACAAATTGCGTAAAAAGCAAGCATTTTCGCTAAGATTTATTGTGTAAATAGAAAAAATATGCAATTTATTATTTTTATCATATTTTAATTTTTGTTGCCAAAATCCTTTAGGGTTATTAATTAATTTTTTTGAGGAAATTAATAGTAAACTATATAAACAACTCTTTAATACATTTTTAATCTAAGTAAATCTAAGTAATCTAGTTTTTCCTTTGATATTTTAATTATTATAATAAAATTCATAAGGATACAAAATGAATTGATAGCATGTAACTCCGGAAAATGCAAAAATGATAGAAATCCAATATTACAGTAAATAAGTATTTTGTTTCGATGTTTCTTTTTTAAAATAATTTATTCTATTTATAAGTAAATAGCAGAAAAAAAATTAAAATTTCATTCATTGCATGTCACTAAATATTGCGTGCCGTAATTTTGGGTTATCTTGTTTTTTAAAGCTCCATACCGTATATATTTTAATTTGATAGGCGTTTTTGCAAACGTTTTAAAATAATCGCTATGATATCGCGCCACCATTAAAAAAAGTTCATTGATTCGTTAAACAAAAAAAAACGCTATCAGTCGTGTCTGAAAATTAATATAATAATTAATAGATTAGTTAATTTTCCTGTTTATAACAGATTTTAATTAGGAATTTAATTTTCATTTGTGTTAATGAATTATTCCCGTTCATCCTTGCTGTCTATAAATGTTTAGAGTTTATAATTGCAAGCGTATGACTAAATAAAACCTAAATTAATCACGTTTTGTACGTTTATCGCTGAGTTTACACTCACGTTGTATAGTAATTTAAGTTTATTTAAAATTAACTTTTGTTATTTCAAGTTTCTATTAAATTATTTTGACTCATCATTTCAATAAAACGAAGATGAAAATGACGTGTTTTTATTTTTTTGGGTTAAAATGTAAACCACAAGAATTATTCCAAAGTTTCAAAGTTTCAAAGTTTCAAATAAAATTTCAAAGTTGAATATTATTTAAAAAATGTATCGCAAAATGACACTAAATTAAGAATAACTAGACTATAAATCACTCATAAACGGGTTTTCATGAGTTAAAACCGTATCAATAATTTTAATGCTCGCGGTTAAAATGTGTTTAATAAACCATACTATTATTATTTATAACTTTTTTCCATATCGGTTTAATTAGTGTCTTTTTCTAAACCGCATAGATAAGTGATTTACACACCAAACTTAAATCATAGGCAATTACTGTTTTAATAAAATTTGCCGGTAGACTTTGACCTTAAATGATAATTTTTGTTTCCATTTGATGGTTATGATTCCATTAAAAGGGTAGTAGTTTTCGTAACACGTATGTAATTACGATTATTTTCTAATTATAAAATTTTTTAGTTTTTTCTGTAACCGATTACAAAGATACTTCATTTCTAATAGTCTAGCAATTCTACTGATACTAATTTGAACAATTAGATAAGTCTCTGTTAATCTAATCAAATAAAGTGTGAGTAATACATGTGATTAAACGTGAGAGTATGAGAAAAACTTTTAAATTTTCAAATGTTCATATCTTTGTAAATAATTATAAAAATTTTACTATCATGACTTAATATAAAAAGAAGAGGTCAAGTAGATGGGTTTTGTGGTGGTGGGATCCTCCTAAAAAATTGTGCTGGAAAAACTGTTTCACTAGCATTATAAACGCCCCTACTCAAAGTCCATCCTTTCAACTCCTATATCACTTTATTCAGCTTTAAGAGAATAGTGCAAGTAAGGGGGTTTCGAGGTGGCAGGCCCCTCTAAATCTTAATCGAGGGGTCAATAATAATTTCAAAATGCCCTTCAACTCCTATGTGACTCAACTCATCAAAAAAACGGAGTTAAATGAGGGGTTACTCGATGGGGTGGGCAACAAGGTTCAAGTACTGGCTGCAGCAGTTATCTGCGAAACACTACTTCTAAGTCTTATCAGATAAACATGGTTTGATTTGTCTAGACTCCAAATCCATTTAATCAAAACGTAAGCCATGTTCGACCACCGAATGTGGGCTTAATTTATAGTAAATTATATAAAACTAATACCGTATGCTAGAATATCATAACCTCTGATTAAATATAATATTGACGATTGTATTCTAAGGTGTGAGCGTAAAAGTCAAACTTAATTATAATATAACTAACTCATAAGGTAAATGTATTTTTATTTCTTTTTATGAGTTTTTTTGAGTTAAAATATATAAACAATGCTAAAAATAACTTTTTATTGTGACATTCGCTAACTCTTTTTGTTTTTGTGGATTTAATTAATTAATTATTTTAAAAATAAATAGACAGCTAAACATTGTACAATATCTTTATTTAGAGAAAAACAAAACCGGTTACTGCCTTAACAAAGTTCTCTTATCTCTAGCTCTTAAGAATTTTGATAAAAAGACTTGTTTTAAAATAAACTTTTTTAAAAATAAATTTATCATAAATACATAGAATGTTGTTTACAAAAAGTTTGCCATTCATTAAATATTTCCGTAAATTACTGTAAATCGTATCATGCATGCGTTTCTAACCTGGTTTTAATTTTGTTTTGTTTTTGACTTGTAATAACAAACATATTAAGAGATTGCGCCTGATATTACGGCTTAACTTGTAATATTTATTTAAAAATTTTAGCGGCTATCTAATTGTTGAATCAAAAATTCAATTCACACCTTAAAAAACTAGAAGTAATAATTTATCATTAATGTTCATATTTTTCTAACAAAAAAAAGAACATCACTACTTTACCTGCAATTTTATTCACCCAACGATTCTCTTTGTTGTTGGAAATATTTTTATCCCGTATATATTTACGTAATTATTTTTTCTGAATAATAGTAAAACCAATAAATAGTTAACTGAATCAAATACGGATCAAGCTTATTGTTTTTGATTTGGCATCAGATTTCGCGCACACTTTATCTAATAATTTCTATTTGCAAACAAAGTCAACAATTTCAGGATTTATATATCACGCGCGCATAAACAAAAACAAATCTATAAAACATTAGCTCAATCTTTGTAAGATTTGAATTTTGATATGCGTTTGAATTCAAGTTATTTTTATTGAAATACTTATCCTAAAAACAGAAGATGGACTAAAATTCACTCGTAAATAGAGTAATATTAAAGAAGCATCAATAAAATTATATATAAAGTATAAAAGGAATTTAATGCATCCCAAGAACGGAGCTGATCTTAGCAATCTATTTGATTTATAAAGATATATCGTGTTTATTCCAAGATAATGCTATGGGCTTCAGATATTTAACCACAATAAGTCTAATTTGAAATTTTATATAAACCATTTTTTAATCATTCAGCCTGAAGCCCCCTTATGGTAGAAATTATACGTTAAAAAAGCAATAAAATCTTTTATCTAGCTTAGCATGTTGGGGACTTATAGACGACTCAATAGTCTAACTTTATTAGTGGGGACCTAAAATAGTGAAGCTAACTTTTATTTAAAATACTATAAAAAGTAATGAATAAGGGGGCTTTTTTAGTTAAGCTGGCATTTTCTTAAGTAAGAGAAATCAGTTATGGATTTTAATGGTATATACAGCTTTTCATTACCCAAAAATTTTTAATTTAAACAAATATTGTTACAAAAGATTGAAATCGTTTGAAATTTTTAAAATAGTTTGAATCGTTTAATTCGTTTACTTTATTTTTAATTATTTTGGTTCTACTTTTCTTATAAACTTGTTTTAATATGAAAATATAACATTTTAATAAAATCTTTAATTAACGATTTTCAACGCCCTAGTCATTAATTCATAAAGATATTATTGTTTGGGTCTAAAAATTACTACCGTAATGTATTAAAATTTTCTCTTATAGTAACGTTTTTTTAATCTAATGAATAAAGACTTAATAGTAACTTTGTAGCTACTTTTGCTGACTTTACCCAGTGATAATTGAACTTTTAGCTTGTTTTTCTAACATTATTTACTTAAAATCATTTTTAGCTCAATCCTAGACTATACTAAATTAAAAAGTAAATGCATAAAAGTTTACATTCCTTATAAGAGGAAATGGAATTTATAGTTTATTGTAGTTAAAACATTTAAGTTTTTATATAAAATCTCACTTTATTTTTATAGATTATATTAAAAATTTACTTGCATTCAAATTAAAATTTTTTAGAATATAAAATAAACTAATTTTCTATTTCTTATTAGTTCGTATTTTTCGATTATATTCAAATGCAAATCAAACTCGTAGCTCATTTAATATTTAACCCTTAAAAATAGAGAAAAATGTTTTCAATCACAATTATTTAAATTGAGACACAAAATAACTTGTATAATTCGTTGCACCCATTTTTATATTATTAATATTAAGTTTTGACTGACAATTATATTTATAACACCTTTTGATTTGAAAAATTTGAAAATTTAAGCCATTTTTCCTAATAAAAAGTGATAAATGATATTATTTTAAAAATAGCATAAATCACTGTAAAAATCTTCTAAAGTTAATTTTAGATACTATACAATCTATTTTTTCAAAACTCGCATATAAAATCACGCATCTAGTCATATAAAAATAATATAAACTTTTAAGATGTCGTTTAAAAATAAGCACAATTTTCGATTTTCGATTTTAAAGCCTAAAGTATAAAATGTTTCGAAATTATATTTCTAGAGCATTTCAACTAGTAAACATCAATTATTTGTTATGACGCGGACATAACAATGCGATCTCTCTGTTCTGCCCATTTTTAAATTAGTATTGAAACATGAAATTACAGCTCGTCTCATAAATTATTTCCAATTACGCGTTACATTTTTTCGCAGAAAAATAGGATCATATCTTGAATTTTTTCGCGTTCAATAATCACCGTCAACTGAAATTGAGGTCAAACTGGAATATATATCAGCGACGATCTTACTTACTAGCATTTCTTCTTCGTTACTCCCATATAATTTTAGTACATATATTTAAATTAATTATCCACTATATATCTTATAGATAAGCCAAATATAATATTATCACTTTGAAAGAGTGTGCTCCTATTCAGTTACTGTTAAACAATTTTTTTTGTTTTCTATAATCGTGTAAAACAATTGGCTATAGCGCTAAAAATTGCATCTCTAAACACTTGTGCAATGAATCTTTGTATTTAAAGAAATTACTTAAGAAATTTATGTAATTACTTCAATTAATTTTCCATAACCGACCAGTGATTTGTTTTTGAAAAACTTATCGTTACTAAAGTGTTTGGGTTGCTTATTAACTATTTATTAATTATTTTCAATTATATGAGTGAATATCAATCATACGAATTTGATTTGATTTTTAATTTTTATGAATAAACCTGATTGAGTTTGCATGCTAACCACTCACATTGACCATTGCTAATAAAGAAATAAACAAAAATTCATTACATGAATGTAGAAAATTAAGAAAATAAATGTTTAATTTAATTAATTATAAACTCAGAAAAAATTGTTTATTAAAAAATTCAATTTTTATGATATAAATATTTATTTATAAAAAATGTTAATTATCTTATTCTCTCACACGAACACAAATTCTAAATTCATTGTTATTAAGATTTTGTGTATTTTTTAAATACTCAAAAAACCTTATAACGTATTATTAACATTATATTAATATATTTCAATGAACCTTATGCTTCATTTATATTTCTTTAAAAAAAATTATGCTTTATTTCAACAATAAAAACCTTTGCATCATTTTCTAAAAAGCTATCGCAGATATCATAACTTTAAATTTGCAATCGTCGTGAATCAAAGGTTGAGATCAAAAAAAAAGTTTATGATGGTTTAATGAAACGAAAAAAAATCTCATTATATTATTGATTTCTTTTCTAATTTTTAAGGTCAGTACATTTCTGAACGCAAAGTTCTTAAACTTTTTTCTTAAATATATATATTGTTGTCAATTATATAAGCTAAAAACTGTCATTATACTGTCACACGGTATGTGTGAAATAAACCTTTTTAAACGGTTCCATTATGAGGACAAATAATTTTTCTATTAATACACATTTATGGGATTTACGATTTATTAGAGTTTTTTTTAAAAATTCAAGCCTTGCCGTTAAATGTGCTAAATTTGACAATTTTATCGATAAGGCTAGAATGTTTACGCAACGGAGGGAAAAATTTCTGACATTTCTGTGACAGCTATACGACAGTTATACATGTAATATTTTTTTCTCAAATTCTATGCGCACATTTGTGCTCAAATATTTTGGATTTTTGTTAACATTTCGGGCAAGTCTCCCCTAATATCTACACTATTGTATTTTTTTCCTCTAAACTAATTGGGCGCCAATATGTAAGATGTATTCAACCCAATTAGCCAAAAGTCAAAAACTTTTCCTTATTGCTGTCTAAATTAAGTCTAAATTAAGACTCCTATAGATTTTCACTTTGTTTTCGCGGAAATAACGAGACACGCTTTTGTTTGATTTATTTCAGTGAAGTTAATACTTGTATTTATTTGTCAAAATAAATAAGACTAATATTCCGCTTAATGAAGACATGTTGACCGATTAAAACAAGAAAAAGAGATTTCCTCTTGTGTTTGCCGAATATACTAGAATGAAGTAGAAAGATAAACCATATAAACAAAACCATTGTCTATATGAAGAGCGCATTCAGAAATTTCAAATTTATAGTTAGTGTCATTCTGCTAACATATTTATTAAATTGTTCACATGGGGCTTATCATAACTATAGATTGCAAAAAGTTTCAGGACTAAAAATAGAGTAAATTCAGGAAGACAACAGGATATTTTAAGTATTATCACATTACCCTTTAAATAATTGTAAATTGAAAAATTTTACTAAGTTTCAAGAAACAAGTTAAAATATAGGAGTTTATAGACTATTTTTGTTTGTAATAATCATCATCATATTCTTCGTCATTTAACATATTAACCGAGTTACAGGGAACAAGTTTAACCACATATTTTCACACACTAGCGCGCACACACCTTATCCCAATAATGTAAAGTTGACAAGTGATCAGTTTTTCTTTTCGATATTATACGTATATTCATTAAAATTCAATTATTAACCACCCCTTTGAAAATATGAATTAAAGTTATGAAATTTGAATATTTATTCAAGTGTGTTAAGAAAAATAACTCTAAAGACTAGGGTGTCCCAGACTTTTTTCAAAATTTGAGGGGAAGGGGTCCAACTCACAGAAATTACGCAACAATTTTTTAGTATTTCGGGCAAAAATCATGAAAAATTGCTATTTTATGGGGGTGGGAGCAGCCACTCTGGAACACCCTGCTGCCGACTGTAGATATATCAAATACAATGTAATGTACAGTATTTAGATTTATTGGTATATTAATTTTAACAAAAGTTCTTCTCTGTTCGCAAACAATTTTATTGCATCTTTGGCTCACGAGTCAGAAACAGTCAATAGTAAATAAGTTTTAGCTATAACAGAACGTTTAGCGTTGAACTATAGCTGAGTTTTGAAAACTTCCAAAAAGTGTTAACAAAATAAAGTTTTGACTAATCCGATAATAATTGAAAACTAAAATAAAACCTTTTTATAATTTCTATGGATTAAAATATTTGTTCAAAAAAAGTTTCTAAAGATTTACTAATAATAATTTGAAGCATAATATTAAAAGAATTAAGATCGCTCAAAAAGACTATTGACTTTTTTGCAAACAAAAAAAACTGAACTTTATATCTCAATTTCGTTTGCACACAAAACATTGGTTCCAGTATTATGGTTATCGTCATTTAAAACGAAAATATGGAAAAAACAAAATAAAAATTCATCACATTTCATACTTTTCGATCCTTTATAATCCCCGAAGTATCGCTATACTCAATCAAAACTTTTCAAAAAAAATAATAATAAAAAAATCTGTGCAACAACATCAGTTACAAGAAACGTATTATGTATTCCTTTTTATGACATACAACCGAAAAAAATTAGTAATAACAGTAATACGAGACGATGCTCACGCTAAAACTGGTTTACCTAGTTTGTCGCACCGCATTGAAAATCGCGTATCGCAGACCTCCTTCTGTGCTGTTAAACGCAGAAACGGATTTTTTTCTATTACACAAACACACACACAAACACTCAATGCGAGATCTAATCTTAATTTCGTTTGATCTCAATTTCTTCTCGAATGAGAAAACAGTTACGACGCGCTTCTGTTTCGCTCGTCAATCTCACAAACAGGCAGATAGATATGATGCGTTGCTGCACTAAATTTATAATAGAATGGTTTTTCTCATTTTTTCTCTCATCCGAACTTCACTTTGTTCACGCATTAGCCGTTTGATTACAGGGAAATTGAGTGAATCTTAAGTGTTAATGTTTTTTTAAAAGTTAACATCTGTGAGTGTGTGTGTATGTGATTTCGAATTGTGTTCAAGTGTTTGTCGCTGCGGTTTATATGATCATAGTTGCATTTTAATATATTTCAATAAATGTTTTCCGAGTGAAACATGTGCACCAATATTGAGTTAATTATCTGTCGAATTTTAATTAGCATTTTGTCTATCAATAAAGGTCAGATTTTTTGAATTTTTTATGAAATAGTGTTTGACATTCTAATTTACCTCAATTAGCTTTGGCTAAATAATCTTTTGAAACTTTCATCGTTTTTCTTTTTCTTACCGCCGTTTAAGAATGTAGTTTCTAATTCAATGAAAACCTATTCACTTATCTTTCTTTTCAAGTTGATTGTGAAATGAAAATTTTTGAGTAACTATCGGTAAAATATTTATTTATTTTCGATTTGTTTTCTGATTATAAATTAATTGAATTAATTCAACAGAAATTATTAGTAATAACTTTGTATTTATTATTAATAAGCAATAACACTATAACACTTGTATATTTATTGATTAATACCTACTCATTTATTTATTTAATTAACAGAAGATTTCATAAAAATATTCTTGATTTAAATCGTAAACAAAGACTTTTAACTAGTAAAAAATAGATAAATTTTTCCAATTATAAATAATTACTGATTTTAAGTACCAAAATTAATTATTTCTTTAAAATCGAAAATTCTAACTGTATGATTAATTAGGGTGGCTTATAATAAATATAAAAACACCGATAAGAACTTACAAAATTATGCAGCATTTCAAATGTATTTGCTAAAAATACATATGACTAATGTCAACATTTC
>JAQIXJ010004844.1:0-10198 GCA_034700185.1 Phthiracarus laevigatus | reverse complement strand
TAGCATTTATAGCTTTTATAGCATTTATCATTAAAAATAGCAATTAATAGAATTTATAAATGGAGCTAAAACGACTCTAAACTATGTAATTCGTGCACATATAATAATTATATGCTTATAATTTATGAAATAAAAAAGTACAATACAGTACACATTATTAGCCATACAGTTAGAACTATTCTGCTGTACAACAAATTAGTTGCGCGTTTATTCGCTGATTGTGGAAATGGTTCGGATAGAATTACAGATGAATAGTGAAAACATACTAATAAAAAGGTCTGGAAACTTATATTCTTATTCATTATTGTAATGGCTATTAAAGCAATTGATAGTAAAATCGAAATCCAAACAAATGATTCAAAACTAAAAAAATATGTAAATGCCGGCCATTTTTGGCGACTAATTGTTGAAAGTATATGACTATCCGATAATGTTCCAAATGAACGTGAAAGAGTGAACGAAAACCCATACGATCTATGCCTAAAAGGTATAACCCTGTCTATCATAGTTTCCGTTAACGGGAACATTAAAGCTTTCTTAATATCCTTCTTCTGATTTATATTTAGAAATTGTTTCATCAAATCGTTACGATTGTGTTCTATTTGTTTTACTCTGCAAATAAGTAAATTTGTTTCGTTAATAAATCAAATCAAAATTGTTTGGTGTTTACCGATATCTATATTTGTATGAAAATTATTTTATAAATTATTTAAACATATTATTTAAACTTCATAATATAATGCTAAAGGAAATAATTTACTTTTTCGATAAAACAGTATTTTACTGATATTTAAATTGCATTCAGATTAATTTGTTTTCTAAAGATTCACAAAACTCATTTGAATATAAAGGATATTATTAAGTTGTGTAACAACAACAGTTAACTTAGATAACGCTTATATATCTAATTTCTTCAAATAATTTATGGTTAAAACAGAAAAAAATAGATTTTTATTAGAAGTTAAAACGATAAGATTTATGTGGATCGGCATGTTATATTTAAATTTGAATTGAAATCATTAACATTCGTTGTAGTCAGGGTATCCCAGAGGGGAGCGCTGGAGTGGGGTTACCTCCCCTCCCAGAAATTCTGAAAAGTTGACCCCCTACCTAAAATGATGGCAGAAAAATTCTTGCTTAAATCCGAGTAGTTTAACCCCACCCCTAAAATTTTGAAACTTCCGAAAGTAACTTCCCCCCAGACCGACACACTTTGGGTCAACATGGTTGTAGTAGATTGAAACTTCATTAAAATATTTATTAGCTCAAATGAACATTATTAGTTTTCAGATATTTACTCATAATCGAAAGTTATTTGATTTTTATTTAGATTTTACTTTAATTGTCTTTAGTAAAAAATTATAAACAAATTTAAGTAATCAAATTTTTATTGCTATTTAAAAATTAAATATTGCCAAAAATCATTTAAAAAAATCTAACTTACTGGTTATTAAACAACTTTTCTAATAAATGACTGTCGTTTAGGAATAAAATAAAGTATGGGATTTTTTCGCCACAATTCTTTGAAAAGTACCAATGGTTTGATTTAATGAGATAATGTTCAGTATGGTGTGGTCCATGATCAGTCAGGTGGTGTCCTGAATCTGTAGGGGGAGTTTAGGTTCGAATGAGGCCAGGAACTATTCCGATGTGATCAGGAATGGTACGGGTGAGGACAGGTGCGAATCCGGTCGTGTACAAATATCTTTATATTTATCTTTTTTTACTAATTACAGTGAATAATCTAAAAATCGTCTGTTAAAATCTAGTCGTTTGAACCAACCCTATAAAATAAATATTTGATAAGTGCGAAAGCAGTTCCTATTCAAATCGATACACTCTGGAAAACGAGTTGTATTTTTGTACATAATATATGTATGTGAAATCTAACAATATAAGTGTTGTATGGTTGTATAAGTGTTGTATTGATTATATATTTTATAATATTAATTATTTTTAATTTATATTTATGAGAATGGCTAAACTAAAACAGAAAAACAATTCACTAAATAAAACCAGAATTTTCTTTGTTGAATAAAAAACTTACATTGCCATAGTGAAATCAATGGAATTTGCATTTTAAATTGTTTTAGATATTTTATATTAAAAAATATTTATCATGTTTGTTGGGATAAATGTGTGTTTGAATTTGAAAAGAATTTCAAGTATTTGTTATTTAAATTTAAGTTTTATTAGACAATATATTAAATAGCTATAATTTGTCACTTTAAAGTTCTGCCTTTTGTCACCAATCATTTCAAAGGTAGGAATAATTATTTATATGAAAATTGTTTAAGTCACCTTTTGTTTTAAAACAAATCTTCAAATCTTTAAGGACCAGTAAATAAAATATTTATTTTCTAATTTTCATAACTTAAATAATAACTTATATGTGAATATCATAACTTATTACACAATTTTAAAATCAACATTCAAATTAAATATAATTAAAACACTGTTTATAAAATCTAATCATAAATCAAGAATGACACATTTATAGAGAACTTACTTTAAATAGATTTTTAAATCTTATTTCCTAAACATATTAATTTTTAGTCAAGATGGCAAAATAATAAATCCCTTTATTAATATAAGAAATAAGAGTAATATCAGTATAGACATAAAACTGCTGACAGTGTCAAAAAAGTAAGCTAAAAATTTTTAATTATTTTTATTTGTATTTACACATAATATTAAAATCTAAATTTGTAGTTACCTTTTTGTATTTCTTTTATAAGTAAATATTGGCCTATAAACTTGAGTTAATTCACATTTCAATTTGCTGACTTAATCCTGAAAGTCGATAAATGATAAGCATTTTTTGTGTTAACATCGTCGGATTTAATTTATTTTCCAATTTTAAGCCATTATTTCATTTAAATGACTTTTATTGCATCTTATATAAAAAGCATTGATTTTTTAATAATGAAAATTAACTAACGATTAACTATTATCTTTATATTAATAAAAATAAATTAGCGTAAGGAAAGGACAGGACGGGACTAAATATTTCCTGAAACAGGACGGGGCAGGAAAGTATTACAGCTTAAATTTAAAGTAACAGGACGGGACTTGCAAAATTAAAGTTTTTACCTCTATTTTTCAATTATAGTATAATTATAAAATATTAAAGATATACTTTTGGCACACTTTGAATAAGCAAAGTCGATCTTATGGATTTGACCATGTCCATTGTATTAAATATAACCAGAAATGCTGAAGAATATAAACAAAATATGTTTAATTTAAGTTTTATGAATATCTTTATTCTAGTTAAACCGTTATACATGTAACTTATATTTATTACATTTAATATTGATTATAATGTGGCGAACAAACTGGACAAACTTTCATAAATAAAATTAACCATTTATTGAAAATAAATTTAAATTAAGATTACAAAAAGTGCGGTCAAAATGGCGCCAAAAGTATTCTACTTAAATACAGATTAGTTCGACTGCACATTATAACACACAAACCTGTAATCCTATAGTCAACCGATGTTCGGCTGACTAAATATAATTAGTTAAGCGGGCGTTACACAGTTACGCCATCTGGCGTTACATTTCCAGCCCCTTAAAAGCGATAGGCTCTGAAAGTTACTAAAAAACATCTGTAAAACCTATTCACTAAAATCCGGTTTCAAAGTGTGCAGAGTAGCTATCCCACACATCTTGAAGAGATCTAGAACTCTTTTGAAATTAATCAGATACGGTTATTAAAATTTCGAAAGCCATGATTTCTCATAATCTTTTTCTACGATAAGTAACGTACTCTTATTAAATCCTGCGATTCGGTTTTTACAAATTCATTAAATAAATAATTATTAAACTAAAATTAATACAAAGCACACAAAATCTAAATAAATGTAATATAAAAATAACTTAAAAACGGTTAAAACTCCTCGATGAGCCTCTTAACTGGCTTTCGAATTCATGACGAGCGCCTAGCTTATCCAACGATATTTTCGCTACTTTTGCTAGCCTAGTCTTTAAAGTTATGGCAGATATCTTCTACTATCCCTTCCGGTTCCTCTTCCTCCCAATTGTAGATGATCGTTTCACATCGCTTCCCACATTAGCATCGGTCGAACCAACGTTATTCTCTACTTTGACCTGCGGTTGAATTAGTGAAGATCTCCCAAGAGCTCTCTGATTTTACCTCTTCCTTCGACTCATGGATACTTTGTCTACAATGCGTCGACCAGTTATCGATCTAATTCTGTAGGCCAGCTGAGATATCTTCTCGATAACCTTAAACGGACCATTATAGCAGGGCATTAATTTATCCAACATGCCTTTCTTGTGAGTTTGGGTATAAATTAGGACAAGATCTCCAAACGAAGTCCGCGACACGTCTTTTGGTTCGTGAACTCCCTGTATTTTTCTTGAGCTCTAGTGATATGAGATCGCGCGATATCTCTTGTTGTAGCCGACGCTTCCATGACCTGCTTAACGTAACCATCCACTCAGTCGTATGCGTTGCTCGATGCACCAAGAACGATATCTGGCGGAAGTGTTGCTTCCCCACCATACATTAAATAGAAGGACGAATAACCAGTTGAAGCCTGCTCTGAAGTATTATACGCAAAGGTAACATACTGAAGGATATCATCCCATTTATCCCACTTATGAAGTTAGTATACATCGAAATCATGGACGCCATCGTCTTATTTATGCTCTTCGTAACTCCATTGCATTGAGTATGATAGCTGGTTGTCTTCAGATGTTTGTTTCCTAGTAACTCGAAAATATCCTCGGATAGCTTCGACAAAAACGCTTTACCTCTGTCACTGAGAATCTTCCTAGGAGCTCCGTGTTTCAGAACAATTTCTTCCACGTAAAACTTTGCGATATTATGGGAGCTAATAGTTTGAATCGAGCACGTGACCGCGTACTTGGACAGATAATCGGTTGCGACTATTATGTATTATTAGTCACGGTTTCTCTGCTGAAATGAACCCAATATGACCACCCCCACCATGTCGAAGGGATCTTACACGGATATCAGCTGTATTATTCCTTCTTTCTTCAACGGTGGTGCTTTTCGAGTTTGGCATGACTTGCACGACTTGACATACTCTTTAACCTCTATTTTCATGTAATGCCAAAAGCAACGAGCTTGTATTTTGTCCAGGGTTTTCGCCTGACCAAGATGATCTCCAATCAAATCATTGTGGTGCGCATATAAGATATCTTCTTTTAAACTTTCTATCACGCATAAAGCCAGTTTCGGTTTTGCATTTATTACGGTTTATTTAAATAATACGTCTTCAATCAGATGATATCCTCGGCTCTCCGCCGCCAATCCGGATCCGAACTCTGTATTTCTTGGATTATTGGTGCACAGGACTTATCATTGTTCTGCTCCGCCTTCACGTCCATGTCATTTGGTTGATCAACAGCTAACGATAACTTCGGAGATTCTTCGTGAACAGCGGGTTATCTTGATAAACAGTCTGCATCTTTGTTTCTAGTTCCCGATCGATACACAATTTCATAATCTTAGTACTTCAGAGCTGGAGCGTGTCGAAACAGTAGATGTGGCATCTTGTTTTTCGACTTCAGCCAACAAAGGCTGCAGTGATCGGTCTCGATAATTAACTTAGAACATCTCAAATACTGCTTGACCCTTTCCACTACAAGCATTATCGCAAGACATTCCATTTCGCTTATTGTATAATTCCTTTCGTGCACATTCATTAACCTACTTGAATAGGCTATCGGTTGCCATCCATCGCTGTGTTGAAATGAAAGGATAGCGCTTATTGCGTAACCTGATGCGTCTGTTCTCAGTTTCGTAAGTTTCGTGTCGTAGATGTGTGCTAGCACCAGATATTCTGTCATTTTTTTGAAGATATCTCTGAATGAGATCTCATTTTCCGCTCTCAATGCTACTTCCACATTCTGTTTCGTTAAAATTGTAAGCGGCGCGGCTATCAAAGCGAACTTATCGATGAACTTCCGACATTACGAAGCCAACCCAATTAAATTTATAACGTCTTTCCTGCACTTTGGCTGAGGAAAGTCTTTGAATGTGGAAATCTTAGATGGATCCTTTTTGATGCCGTTTTTGTCGACAATATGACCCAAAATCTGCAAGTGGGTCACTCCGTATTAATGATTCTTTGTGTTAATTGTAAGGCGATGCTGTCTTAGTCGTTTAGCACCTTCTCCAGTCTTGTTTGGTGCAGTTATAAGCTATCTGCGAACATGTAGAGATCATCCAGATACGCGAGAACCATGTTCCATTTGATTCCTCTAATACGTGATCCATTAGCCTCTTGAAAAACGCACGAGCTCCTGTAACACCAGGCGATACTTTTTTAAATTCGTTTAGACCGCACTGCGTTATGAACGCTGTCTTCTTCCTGTCTTGTTCGTCTACTTCAGTTTGGAAATATCCGCTAATCAAAACGAGTCCACTGAAGATTGTGGAACCTTTTTAAACTCGCTAACACGTCTTGAGTTCTAGGCAAGGATAAACATCTTTATTTGTTCTAGCGATGACTTTCCGGCTATTTTTGCAAAGCCGCCAATTGCCATCCTCCTTCTTCACTAGGATAATTTGAGAGCTCCATGGGCTATTACTCTTACTACAGACCCCAATATCCCCATATGATAAACTTCTTTGTTAATGATTTCTCGCTTCATCCTTGAGTACAGTATCGGCGGCTGATGAATATGATCTCCTTCAGTATAAATGCGCATTTTCATTGTGTTAAAAGCTCCCAGCTTGTGTTCATCGAACGTTAGGACATCCGTGAAGCTCTCAAGCAGCTCGCAGATCACTTTCTTCCCTCCGATTTTAACTGCTTTCCTACTTTTAAGCTTCCTTTTCCCAGTGCTTTTACTTCCACCTGATTCTGCGTGGACAACGGCAGCTATCTTGCGGCTATTGTTGGGTTCTTGTTTTGGAAAGTTGACGCTATTTGCCTCCAAATCTATAGGGGGCCTTACCACTCGGTTGAAATCGTTCCCGAGCATTAGTGTAAAATGTGCGTTCCGAACTACCATTACGTCGAGCTCTGCGCAAATATCTTCATTGCTGTTATTCGTTTTCCTAATTGAGAGCCTTTTCTACCCTACCGTGTTGAACGACGTTTCATTCCCGCATCGTATTTGCTGTCCGACGTATTTCGTAATTCGTCATTTCATCTTCTTCGCCATGTCTTTCGAAGGTATCGTAATCACTGAACCTGTGTCGAACATTGCTCTCATGTGATATCCGTTGACACCGACATCCACATAGATTAGCTCGTCACACATTACTGAACAGCTCACCTTCCTGTTGTTATTCGCAGTTTTTAGTTTAGTTCTCTGGTCTACTGGAGCTCTCTCGCAGAACTTTGCTACATGCCCAAGAGCTCTGCAGTTAAAACACTTTGGTTTATCCTGAGCTCCTCGTAATTTATTAAAATTTCGAGTAGGTATCATACCATCTTAGTTCATTTATAACCAGTTATACCATTGGCTAGCTGGGAGATCGCATCTCTCATTTGTTTGCTGTGAACCCACATAACGTCCATCATTTGTTTACCTTGAGCTCCTACTACTTAGACCATCTGCTTAATCGACGCATCTAATTTCGCTTCCAACTTCGCTATTCTGTCCATTGACGAGTTATCAAATAGCCTCTTCTATCAAATCGGCTATCTTGTGAGCTCTTTGCGTAGTTCACCGAATTACTTGAACCTCCGAGCTCCACACGATTTCATTGCGCGATTAGCTTTGCACACTTCAAGAGCTCGTCGACAGTCTTTGGTTGTTGCATATACATAAACCTCGCAACATGCCTTCAAGGAGATTTCTCAGGATATCCTCCTCATTCATGTTCGCATCCAACCGCTTGCAAAGCGCACACTTATCAAAAATGTAATTAGTTGAGCTCACCCTGAAATTGCACTTTTCGTTTTAACTCTTCGCTTAGGTAATCGATGTAGTTTCACTGCAGAAAGAGCTCCTTCATGTTCAGCTGACTAAATATAATTAGTTAAGCCGGCCTTACACAGTTACGCCATCTGGCGTTACAATATCATCCGTTAAATGTTGTTGAATATTATAATTATTTCTTGTTGTAAACAATGCAGTTTATTATATAAAAATAATATAGATAATGTTATGTAATTGAATAAAGAAATCAAATATTTTAAAATATTTATTTGGCATTGCACTGCGCAATACTTTAGGCAAAGTTTTAGATCACAATGTAAAATAATTTATAATGTTTTATTTATCTTCATCGCACTGATACAGACTAAGGAATTCATATAATCACTCAATTTTATTGAACACAAAGAAAATGGACATTAGATACATTGAAGAAAAATTGTATGATCCGTTATGCATAAAAATTCCAGCTGAAAGTTGGACAAAATTTCATACAAATAATATCAGTAACGGGAATTTACTATTTACTGTAACCAGAATACAATATTTTTGGAAAATAATTTTCGGTGAAGAGTTTTGTTGTGAAGTATTCGCGATGTTTATAAAAGAATTTTCAAATAAATATAAATATCGGTAAACACCATACAAATTAAAAGTGATATAATAACAAAACTATTTTAATTAATTGCAGTGTAAAACGAATTATAAACCATCGAAACAATACTTTGAAACAATATTCAGACTTAATGCAAAATAAGGATATTAACTTCGCTTTTATCTATCCTTCAACTCAAACACTAATGGAAACGTTTACACAACATTCCGGTATTTTGTTCTCTCTTTCACGTTCATTCGGAACAATATCGGATAGTCATATACGTTCAACAATCACACAACAACAATGGCCAGCATTTTCTTATTTTCATAGCTTTGAACCATATGTTTGGATTTCGATTTTACTATCAATTGTTTTAATATCGATTACAATAATGAACAAAAATATAAGTTTCCAAAACTTTTCTTTAGTTTGCTTTCACTATTCATCTGTACTTCTATCCGAATCATTTCCACAATCAGCTTATAAACGCGCAACTAATTTGTTGTACAGCAGAATAGTTCTAACTGTATGGCTATTAATGTGTACTGTATTGTTGTCCGCATTTGCTGGCGTTCAACGAGGATTCTTCGTCCAAAGTTTACCATTTGATAATATAGACAGTTGGGAGCAGATGAAAATAAAGAAAGATATTCAATTGCTTACTGTTGAATTTTCTTCAAAAATAGCTGATGAATTTAATTCTCGGATCGCTACTATCTATAGTATCTATAATTATAATTTTAATTATAGACATATCACCAAAGAAATATTAGATAAAGTTTCAACAAAAAAGTTCGCTTTTGTTATCGACAAACTAACTATGGATTCGATAATAATGGATCAAAGTCACCATAAAATGATTAAATCAAATCAATGGCACGTTTCGAAAAATGGTGGTGGAATTATTCCGTACTTTATATTGTTTTCTAACGGCAATCATTTTTTAAAAAATTTGTTTAATAACCTGTAAGTTGAATTTTCTTTAAATTAATAACTACAAAATTTAATTTCTAACTTCCGATATTAAATCCATTACCACAACAAAAATGAAGAGTAAATTTGTTGTAAAGATGTAAAAACTCAAAAATCAAAATAAAGTTAACTTTCCATTATTATGAAATATTTTAACTCTACAACTTTGAGTAAAATCGATAGCATTTGCTACTTTTTTATTTTTTAAATTTTAAGCGTTTAATTGTTATATGAACTCGTATTACATAGTTTGGAGTTGATTAAGCTTTATTTATAAATGTAATTAACTGCTACTTTTAATGCTAAATGCTATAAAAGCTATAAATGCTATTTTCCCCGAATCTGAAATAATGTGGTATAAATGTGAATATATTTGATACAACATCATTTGATACGCGATTTTCCCAATACCACCAAAAATTTCTAACTTAGTTTTCAAATAATTTTCAAATTTCATAACAAAATAAACTAAGAAAGATTTAGAAAATGTTAATATTAAAAAAAGACATTATATTTAATCTTAAAATAATTTTTAAGAAAATATAAATGCTATTTTTAAGTAATATTTTGGTCATTTATTAATATTATTAATATTATATATTAAATATATTATATATATAATATTAAATATTATTAATAGGGATTCAATTATTCGGGACTATTAAGTATCAAAATCTGGCGGGATTCGGGAATTAAAAATGAATCAAATTCGGGAATTAATCGGGAAAATAATTTTTAA
>JAQIXJ010004843.1:0-10199 GCA_034700185.1 Phthiracarus laevigatus | reverse complement strand
ACGTATTGCCGCCACCAACTAATATGGCTTCAGCATTGGCCACAGAAGCCAAATAATCGGTTGTGTGGTGAATGCTTTCAATTTTGAATTGCGACAAACAGTTTTGAACTTTTTGAGAATATTGATCCCAAACGTGTGAATGCTTAGCGAATGGTATGAAAAGCACACGATTTGCATGCGTCAAAAAGTTGTTAATAGTTGTTTGCGCGAACTCCAGATATTTAAAGCCCGAAAGTAAAGAGTTTGATATTAATAACAAACGCGGAAATTGCATATTTTTTCATTTATTAATTTGATTAAAATTTATTTTAAACATTTAAGTTAACTAAGTTTTTCTGCCATAAATATTTTATACATACAGTATGCAATATATAAAATTTTATATGCTTATATTTTTGTTTTCTTTTCTATACTTACAGTATGTTAATACTTTATTAAAATTAGAGCTTCTTAAACTGTTTTAAAGGAATACATTTGATATTTTAGTTAAATAAAAACTCATCGACTTTTGTTCGATCCATATTTATTCATATTAGATTTTCATTAAATTATTTATTGAATTTTTAGAAATATTACCTAAGTTTGATTTAAATTTTAACAGTTTATCGAATTTAGTAAAATTTTTAGGTTTTTATTTAAATACCGTAATTAGAATTTAACTTAAAAAAACAAAAATTGAAAATATTCAATTAAAAAGCGCTTTTTAGAAGCTAATAAAAAATAAAATTATTAAAATATGTTTTAAATTATATTAAAATCCTATTATTTTGCGGTTTGTCGATACAGGAAACACTTTTGAATCGAGTTTGACCAAAACACTATCATTTTCTAGATAATTATAGTCAAAAACCGGTTCAGATGGTCACGTTATTCGTTAATTACAATTACAAATGTATTTGTTCACAAATAATAATTATTTTACAAAATAACAAAATTAAATAACTTAGTTTTCATGACATCGAGTATTTTAATTAGACGCGCAAAAATTAAAAAACTCATCGCTGCCACAAAATGTTTTATAAAGAAAATATTAAATCTGCGATTCCTTATGGTAAACATGTTTATGATACGAGTTCGCACCATTCTTCATACAATACGGATACATTGATGGTTTGACAGTATAACTGAAAGCATAGTGCGGTACAGTTGATGGCAACCCCATTGTATTCATGTCACCCCTATATTGTCCACTTTTCACGAAATCATCGCCTTTAAAGTTATTATAAGTACGCCGCACTGAATGCACTTTATCTGAATCGCGTTGTTGTTCAACATCGCTAGAACTACTGTTCGCAGTTTTCTTACGCGTTCTGTGCGTAATCATTGATGCGATCATTAGCACAACAGAAAGTATGATAAAAGAGCCACCAATCGATAGCAGTACAATTGAAACCAAACGCGGTGTTCGGCCGAAATCCTCTCTCGATTGCATAAAATATGGGTCGTTACGTATTGGAGAGGACGGCGACACTGTTGACAATAAATTAATAATGAGACCCGCTATAAGAAATATGACGCCAAAACTTAGCGCACACGAAGACGTTGCGCACGTTATAAATGATACCGACAATAGTGTATCCGTTCTTAAGTGATTCGTGAAACTATTTTGGTTTTTCCCCATAATCTTTCTAAAATATTTGAAAAATTACATAACCAAAGTAATTAAAGTTTTGAAACAATACAGTGGCCGTAAATGTTTCTAAACTAATCGATTTACGATGAAAACAAGGAAATGCGTAAGTTTTTTCATCAGAGAAAAACGTGACTATTATTTTGATTATTTTGTTGTATGATTTATTTGTAGTCATGAACATTATTGTAATGTACAAAATTAGCAAAACAATAGAGAACTGTGTTGTGTAATCGTAATGCAATATTAATTTACTCTTGTTTTTGTCTAAATATAATCATTGGAAAAATGTAGTGACAAATCAGTTATTAACTATTATAAAATTTTAATAATAAACACATATTAAAATTAACAATGTTTATTAGTGAGTAACAGACTTTGGTCGGTCTGAGATTACTTTCAGAGCTTTTCCAATTTTAATCGTATTTGTACTACAATAGTAGACGTATGTAAAGCTTAACTCCGTAACTGTTTATTTTTCATACCAGTAATTACTTGTCTAACATTTAAGTTTTTACCAGTTCTCTACATAAGAGACAATCAAAATTCAAAGATTTCATCATTTTTGAAATTTATTTAACAAACATTACTATTAAAATAATTTTACAAAACAATGATATTTCCGCAAGATTTATAATATTCACGAATATTACAAAATAACTTTTAATTCAATTAACTTAAACAAATTTTAAAAATAAGCACAATAGAAAAATAAGTTTCAATGTTTGTCGAAAAGTTAAATATTATTATTATCGTATTGCCTGATTTGATTTGATTAATATGTTTGTATATCACATTTGTTATGTCATTGAATATATTGACTTTATAATCAACGCACAAGTAAATCCTACAGAGATTTATCTCCAGATATTTAAGCCAAACAAATATCATAAGAATCATATTAATTTCCGATAGTATTGCAAAATATTTTCTATGTTGAAAAATTCATTAAAACATATCATAATGAATTCATATACTGAATCACAATTTACAAAAGAAAGATTATTGGTAGGTTTATATTACTGTCATAACTCAATAAGAACTCAAGACTAGAAAATAGGTGTTTCAGACAAGTTGGGAAAATTTTTTAAAAATAATTAACTTTGCCTAAAAACAATGTTAATAACCAACAGTAAGTTTGTAAACAATTATTAGAGGAAATCTAGTTAGAAATTACGGTAAATAAAAATATGTTTTATATACCTTTATATATGCTTAATCACTTCCATATTGTTCACTGGTATATAAGTTTATATTACGAGTTAAAAGTTTAAAACATTAATGATTACCAAAAAATATATATTCATTGCCACACACGGATTTGAAATAAAATAATTAGTTGGAGTTTTTGGCGATTTTTTTTTGACATAAAGGGTATTTGTAAAATACTAACTAATTTACAATGTTATTTGAAGAACTTTTTTTCAAGAATTATGTTTAAAAATAAAACTCAATGATTAATCAATTTCGAATCTATTTTAACGTTAATTATTGGGTTTGATGTCACTTTAAATGAAGAATTAATTGAAAAAGAGCGTGAAAACTTTTCAATAATGAATATTTAAGCAAAAAAAAATAATAATAATTATATTATAAATTCTAACCAAAAACAATAAATGATGAGATTGTGTCAAATGAATTAAGTTTGTAAACATTAACTTTAAGAGGCAGTGATACCAATATCGGCTACGGCTGATTGAATCCTCTTCGACACTTCAGAAAGAGTTCGCGAAGTTTGTGTCCGTTGACGACGCGATCTCTTCTGGTGAGCGATCCGATGCCTCTTTAAATGTTGCGGATAAGTGAACCTTTTATGACACGAAGGCCAATCACATTTATAAGGTTTCTCTCCGGTATGAGTTAGCTTATGCGGCGTTAAATTGCTGCTCATTTTGTATCGTTTATCACAACCAGGCCAATCACATTTATAAGGCTTCTCTCCTGTGTGCGCTCTCGCGTGCCTTACCTATGGATTCCAGAAATTATTATTTAATAATAGATAGATTTGAAGATCAAAGCGAGAAAAAACACTTACTAGAGTTGATGGTCGATCAGCAATATAGCAACAGTTCGGCCATTCGCACGGATATCTCTTTCTCCGTGGATAAACTTTCTTGCGTGACGGCCAAGCGTACGCTTTACTATTAACTTTCCCAGTATTTTGCTCCAGGTTTGGTACCAATGGTTTAATCTTGGAGCGCGTTATCGGCATCTGGACTCTATCTGGTGACGCAAGTGTTGTGTGCTTCCGTTTCTTAAGCGGTAAACTGATCGGTTTAGGAATCGGTACAGCTGTGGGAGAATCAAAATATTCGAGCTCTGATTCGTCTGTTTCGTTAAAAATAGACTGAATTTGATGAAAAATGTCGTTCTCCAAACCATCCGTGCCCTTCAGTACTTTAGTTTGCGTTTGTTTCAAAGTTTCACTAGAATTAGTTTGAGGTTTGTTTTCTGTGCTATTCTTGACAACAATCGGCGATTGCTCTAACGTTTGCTGCGACATTAAACGGTTTGGTGCGCGCAAGAGTACACTAACATCTGACACTTTAGCGTTTCCACTATCATTTTTAACTATTGGTTTAGTGTTTGTCGGATAACGCGGGTGTTTC
Source organism: Phthiracarus laevigatus (assembly GCA_034700185.1). NCBI lineage: Eukaryota > Metazoa > Arthropoda > Arachnida > Sarcoptiformes > Phthiracaridae > Phthiracarus > Phthiracarus laevigatus. The sequence continues at coordinate 5,960 of JAQIXJ010004843.1, read as the reverse complement.
GCACCGAATCGCATCGCTTCGCCAAGAGTTACGCTAGAATTTGTATTGCGAGTGTGAAGCACCGTTTTAGTCGACGATAACGCGTGGTCTAAATGATTCGATGGCGTCTTAAACCTTAACAAAGCGGCGTTTGAATCGTTACGATTGACTTTGTTTTTATAGTTAGTTGCCTTTTTTGCCAGCGAATGCGATAATAGATTATTAACCGATTCACTTCTCTCTCTATACTTTTGATCGATTAATTTCAGTTTCTCCTCTAACCTAATCTTTTCATCCGTTAATATCGTAATCTTATTCAAATACTGATCGATTTCCAGATTCTTCAGTTTCCAATGTTTCACCAGAAGTGCCATAAACTTGAGACAACGCGACTCAAACTTTTCGTCCAGTTGTTCGTCAAACTCATGCAAATCGCGCCAACCATCGCTCAAAACCAGTTGGAAGCGACGCGGAAACATTCCTCTCATCCGATAGAATACTCTTAACACCATTAAAGTTGTCAAAACCATTTCCTCCTCCACACCATTCTCTAACTTAATCTGGTTAAGAGTTACGTAATCATTCTTATAGTACTCCAAAAGCCAACTTCTAATCGAATTGCATACAGACATTGAGCTGTCATTGATGCCGCTTTGAAGATCGAGTATCAGTAGTGAATCGGAAGAAATCATTCGTTCGTAGATTATAATGAGTTGCGCCAAACGGCACACCATTTCTCTGGGGCTAAACTTTTCGTTCAGATAACTTAACGGCTTTTCGTCCACCAGTAGCCCATTGATCAGGTCTACCAGTATGTTAAGGTGTCTGTCCTCCACTTCCATCATTTAAACGATTAATGGTTGAGCGAAAATTAAAGTAACAACCGATTGATTTTTGTTTTTATCGGTTATCCAAATGAAATTTAAATAAAAGTTGTTTGATTAGGGAGTGAAAAATTAGGTTGAAATTTATTTGGTAAACGCGATTACCCAAACGAAAAAATAATATTTAGGTGTGAATTAATTTTGTGTGAAGTTTTTTTTTCGTTGTTGATTACATGATTGTAAGCGAAATTAAAGCGTAAAACATTGCAACACATTATTGAGGTATTGAACGCATTATAAGTAATCATTGGAAAACTCTCACGTGTTTTCGCAGGCATTTCAGTGATTGGCCTTAAATTATTTATTCAGTTAAAACGTAATATATTTCCAAACCCCGTTTACCATACAACCAATTCCAGTCAATGTATTAAACGATAAATCATATTTAACATCATTTATGTTACAAAATAATTCAAAGTTTTGCCAAAAATTTCAGTTTTAAAAACGTTAACTACAACTGGTTGTTTGCGTTCATATTTTAATTAATCACAACTATTACAAGTATTAATATAAGATGGAAGCCATCCATCAGCCGGAATCTCGTCCATGGATTCTTCCCGGAAAGATAAGGGTTAGGGATTTCCTGTCGATGTGGGCCGAGAATAATATCGTCGATGAGCTAAACATAAATCAATCAAATTTCGAGCAACACATCAAAGATGAGCTAAAAGTTGACGACGACATGATCGACATGCTCGACAAAGAGGTGTTCCAAACCAATCTCGACAATTTGGGAGATGACGACGCTCTATACGTGGCGTACGAGAAGACTGTGGACATTCCGATTGACGTGAAACTGGAAACGCTTCGTCTCCAGAGACTGCATATCGAGAAGTATAACACTGACCGATGCTATAGAACCGCTACACTACAGTCATTGCGTTATCGCAATCACATGATTAAAGTGGTCCATCCAAACAAACAAAATGGTAGTTCAGTTATTCCAAATAATACGCGTTTTTATTAATTAAATTATTAATTTATTATTTCAAACGATTCAGGCGATAATGTGGCCGAAGTTACCGAACCTGAAGCCATACTCACTGTACAGCTTTATCGGCCAATTCGATCGAAAACGCATTTTGGTAATACTCATCGCTACCAGTTTGCGTGCGATCAGGAGCTAAACGTATTGTCGTCGCAGAAGTTGACCGAACTTCGTGACGCAATCACTTGCGTGTCAGATCTGGCAAGTTTTGTGGATTACAGCGAAACGCCGCAAATGGCCGCTAATGCCAGTCCAAGTGATACCTGCAAATCAGGCTTCTTTTTCATAAACAACACGTTTTATAATGATCTTCGACACCCATTATCTCGTGATAATAGCAAGTAAGTCATTCTCTACTCGTTTTTTTTATAAACATTTCTTTTACAGCACAGTAAGTGGTATAACCAATTGTGACCTGTTTTTGTTAATTCTATTCAACTAAACCAATTAAGATATTGGTATTCGTAAAAAATTTAAATGTTTAAATAATTTTCAGAGTGATAATAGATTGGGCCGAAGAAACAGGTCGTGGTATTGGACCTTTCGATGTCGCTAAAATGGAAAACACTTTATTCATCGATTTGGAGCTGCAATTGGGTTATCCATACGTCTATCAACATCAGGGCGATTGCGAGCACGTATTGGTGTTCAGCGATATACGACTACTTAAACCTGGTTCCGACAGTGTAAACGTATCGGATTACCCGAAAGTTATCAGCACTAATCGCCGAATGCCTATTCGTTGCGGATTTTGCAATCTCAACACTTCCAAGTGGATTGTTTACGATAATAGTCGTTTGCCTAATAATCCTTATTTCTTTTGCGAATCTTGTTTCTATGCCTTCAACTACGATGAAAATGGTATTAAAATTGGCTCATTTAAGGCTTATCCTTATCTCGACAAATCAGCGCTACTCTAAAGGCATTTGAATAAATGTATTTTAAACATTTTTCCTGTTTTATTATCCATTCCATTAAAAAAATATAGATCTTAATTTCATCTTTTATTATAAAATCTGATACTTTGATAATTTATGTTGTGAAACGTTTGATTACTTTTTTTCGTTTGCATTTAATTTCATTTTTTAAAGAATTCTAATATAAAACTTTTTGAATTGTAAATTAACCATTAGATTTACGTTATATTTCATTTAATTTTGACCTTTTCTGATATGTAAATCCATTATTACCGGTAATATAAACTTATTTGTCGTTACACTATTATCGTAAACTAAATATGTATTAAAGTAAAATGTTATTAAAGGAAATTAATAACAAACCTTTAAACTTTTATAAATGCGAGCTGAAAAGGAAATATTTTTTGGCAAATCAACATCAGTTCCGTCGACTGTGCACTATTTTCTTAGTAAAAAAATTCTGATAAACATTTTTTTTGTTAATTTTTTCACTCAAGATTCGCATATAAAAACCGAAATTAAAAGGAAATAAAAAGTTAGAAAAAAAATAAATTTTCTTATAAACTTAAAATCTTGCTGCCAATTAAATATTTTAATGATGAGTTTCGTTTGGATTTTAATTATATGTGCATTACTTTTGGTGTGCTCTAATCCAGTATTCGGACAAAGAGGTGGTAAGTATTATTAGGAACTAGTTTATACCGTTAGTCTAGCTATGCGTAAACACTAGTTTATATTAGGCGCTGGTAGATGTCTGCTTCAAGCGGAAAGAGGTCCGTGCCGTGAGTTGAATCGTCGATTCTATTACGACGCCAAAAGCAGACGATGCGAAAAATTCATTTATGGTGGTTGTAAAGGCAATGACAACAATTTCTTGTCCGAAAGAGACTGTGAAAGGGCGTGCGAATCTAAGCCTCGAGTTGGATAAGACTATGAGCTTACATTTCCGATTTAATAATTAAAACTGTTTGGTATTAACTCTCTAAATTTAAATATTTCCTGAATTTTAAAATTTAATAATCTTTAAATTTACTAAACATTAAATAATAATAAAAATTACTGTGCGAATCAAAAATACTTTCCCAGCATTATGGGAATTCTATGATTCATTGTTTCAGTTAATGAGGTATTTTTCGGTTTTGATTTCCGGAAAAATGCTTACAAAACAAGTTTTCGTGGTTAAAAAATGGATTTTCGATTATATTTTACATTTAATATTGGGTTAAATATTTGTCTTTAGCGTGGGTCCACTTTCAACGTTTCTGTAGTAATATTTTCTTTTTAAATAAAATAAAACTATTAGCTTAGTAATCCAGTATGAGATTCAGAATGAGAACAACCGTTTTATATATTTTTTGTAACAGATCGTATATTTTTTATATTAGTAAAATACTTCTAAAAAGTGTATGATTTTTTTTAACCCGTTTAAAACAACTTACGGTTGGAAAACAGGTTCATTTACAGTTACTCTTATAGTATGTTAAAGTTATATAGACTAAGTTATCCAAATGTTATATAACATGCATCGAATAAGCATTTACTAAATAGTTCTATAAAAAATTTGTTTCTATCTATAGTGATATTGCTTTTAAGCATAAATAGCATAAAATTTATGAAAAGCATAGGTTCAAATCATTCTTAAAAAAATACATAAATATTCGTCTATGTAAGCGTATATTCGGATTTACATTTGTTTGAATAATATTTTTTCGTTTAAAAAAAAGTAAAATAAAAACGATTTTCGACAAATTTAAAGCTTTTGAATAAATAATTTGATTATTCTGTACTAATGGATACATAAATTTAAATGAAGTGTAACTAATATGAACGTTATTGGAAAATACATTGTTCGGTAAATGCACGTTTGAGAGCACTTTAATGCAAACTCTTCTGACAAACGTTATCATAAAAATGCTTGTGTTATCTTGTATTTTAGCAACACTTGAAAATTTTCTGTAATTTTATATTTTATGCAAACTTATATATAAAGAGAATGGGAAACACGAAACGGCTTTTACTGTGTGTTTGTAAAGTGTAAAATAAAAATAAGTTTTTAGGCACTCAATGTTTTTATGGGGGAATCTGTATTTCCATATTTATTTTATAATGGTATTATGGATGATAGTATTGCACTATAACACGGCAGTTATTGTACTCAACAGTTTCTTACTTTTCTTATTTTAAAATGATTGTCCGACACGTGTTATTACTAGGAACTCCCAGAGGGGTTGGGGATGGGTTACCACCCCCAAGATTATCAAAAAGATGACCCAAACTAAAAAATGCAAAATGGAGAAACTCAGTTTTTTAATGTTTGTTTAGTCCAATGGCGGAAAAATTGTCGGTTAAATCAGAGTAGTTTGCCCCCACCCCACCTAAAATTTTGAAAAGTCCGAAAGTAAACCCCTCCAAACCGACCCACTCGGGGACACTCTGGTTATTATCATAAACATTAGACTATGAAAATGTGAAAATTTTAAGGCCTGAGCTCGATCGAAGCCCGACACACCGAGCCCGACGAAAGCCCGATAAATTTAATTATTCGAAGCCCGACCCGGCCTGATTTAACACAAAAAAAATTTTAATCACAAAATCAAATTCTGACTTAAATTTTTATCTATCTAACTTGCTTATAATTATATTTCATTTATAAGAATTACATTTTGAATTTTGCTTACTGGACAGTATATCGTAATTCCAACTTGAATAGTGGATTATATAGTAATTCTTATAAATAACGGACAGTTCGCTATGGATATAGCAATTATATTTCATTTATGCTAATTTGTAAATAATGATTAGTTTTAATGATATTCTATTATTTTTTAAAATTTTTGTGTATTTTAATAATTTTTACTTCAATATTTTTACCAAAATTAAAATTTTCGGGCTTTTAATTTTTTGGTACAAAAGCCAGACCCGATACAGTTTTTAACTTAAGGCCCGAGCCCGACAAAGCCCGACAGAAATCGTTAGAGGCCCGCGGGACCCGAAAAATGGGGGCCCGTTTCATAGTCTAATAAACATCACCATCGGTGTTGCATCGATAAAGATTATACAAATAGATAAAAGTTGTATTACTTACGTAGTAATTCCTTAAAATATATATCCACTAAATTAATTGTTTAGGAATTTTTAGGAATAAATTCATTACCAAAAAAGTTTTAAAATCCATTTTGATAAAAGAAAGGT
>JAQIXJ010004842.1:0-10199 GCA_034700185.1 Phthiracarus laevigatus | reverse complement strand
CATACACGTTTTTAGTGATTATATTGCTATGCAAGTATAGCTTTATTTATCCAGTATTTGTTTAATGCTATTTGTCGAATGCGTTTCTAATCATCCGAACGGTATGCCATTACAACAACTAAGTACATATAATGTAACATTGATTTTTTATTAAAAGATAAATTATAAAAATAAGTTTTTTATTTTAAAAATATAAAGATGATATATGAGTTGATATAAAGATAACATTTTAGTTATGTTAAAATAAGTTGTTAAATTTAATTCCCATGATCTTATTCCTTCACAAATGATCATCGAAAATGCTGGGCAATCATTTCTATGAGATAGGATTGTGGCAGTTTAACATTGGAAATCCGCAATGAAGTCGATTATATTTCGTCAAAACTCGTAATCGCTTATTTTAGTTTATTTTATATCAATTTTATATCAAGCCATACATTACTGGAATTACAAGAATCAAATTTTCCGTCATATATGAAAGTATTCGAAATGATGTGCGGACATGTTTTACCACATTCGATAGGTCTCGATGACAATAAATCAGTTCTTCAAATGATTAATAAATCAAAAATTCTATTCAAATTAATTAGTTTCAATACATATAAATTATTCCCTATAATGGCTTTTATTCTCAGTTATGTTCCATTAGCTATGAATTGTACATTCGAACAAATGCTATTATATGCGATTTCTTGGAGTTTACTCTATGCATATGCCATGAACTGTTATTGTTCTTTTATCGTATGGCAAATGATTTACTTCTATTTGATTTGCTTTTGTCTACAGTCAAAAATCAAAAATATTCATCACAAAATCTGTATTATGACAATACAATGCGAATTTTTACAACAAAAATTAATTATCAGTTATTAAAAGAGTCCATGATATTTATTTGGAAATAGAAGATTATAATAACAAATATTAGGCAAAATTTGCATTTTGGCTTTACTTCATATTCAAGGCTATAGTCTGTATCGTTCTATATTTCCTGTTCTCTATTAAATTATCAGCAACAACTGGATTCGTAATTACTAAGAGCGGATTTATATTCTCATAAAAACTCAAAATATGCGAATATTTATTCTCAAAAAATTGGTCAAATATTCTTTTATAATTGATAAGTGAATTGTATTTGACTAGTGAGAATCGAACGTTGTAGGATTACCAACGAGTAGTAGTAATATGGACAGTATAGGGCACGCGTTCACGCGTATCCTATACCAGTATTAATGCAGAAGAATAATAATAATTACTGAAGAGGAATGGTACCACCGAACCATAAGTGTGCCACAATTACCAGCAAAGTGAAATGCATGTTAAACATAGGAAATAATACAGTATATAATAACGACTGTAAATAAGCACTGAATATGTTTAATGAGTTACTAAACAATCAGTTACTGTAAGCGATAATATAATATTGAAGTTTATAATTCAGAAGCTGAAAACATAATGATGTCTTAAACATCAACTAATAAGTAATATTGAAATATTAAGTAATGAATATATTAGTCATAGACATTATGACTAATGAACTAATAATTGAACATTAAGCAAGGAATTATGAATAATTAGAAATTTCTAGAAAACTGTAGAAATATAATTATGACAAGTGATGTGAGGTGGAGTTCACATACACTACAATAATCTTTTATTTTTACATCAAATTTGGTTGTTATCAACAACCATAAGCATACATAAATTTTCCACCATTGAATTTTTCTTCTGCCACTGAGAATATTTTGAAAATATACGTTATTGAAACTTTTGTAACATATCTTTTCAAATAACTTTACTTAATTTTGAAGCTTAGTTTTTAGTTGTGTTTGCTTCTTCCCATTTTAATAACCCGATACAACTAGTTTAGAATTTTCTTTTCTTTAAAGATTTTAGAATGTAAAACTTGGTAAATTTCTAAATTTTGCTTATACTTAGATTTATTGCCTAAAATTTCTTGAAAAACAGTAATAAATGGGTGACTTCAAACTTATGTAATTAGAATTTAGGAGTCAAAAGTACAAAATATGCCTAAAATATTATTTTATCAAAAAATATGCAAAATAATATACGCATATTATTTTTTTAAAAATTTTATAGCAAACATATTTCGGTATTACAAATTCACTTTTTATCCCGAAATACTTTATACATTGGGTTAAACATTTATAAAGTATTGGCGGTAAATGAAGTTCACTTATTATCCTGAAATACTTTCTACATTTTTTTAATCGTTAAACCAAATATTGGCGGTAATGGAAGTTCAGTTTTTATCCCGAAATAATTACTAAATTTAGAAAAGGATTGCCAACATATTGGCAGTATAATGAGGTCACTTTTTTATTCCGAAATGCATTTTATTTTTGTAAGCGTCTAACTGTGAGTGACGTATGTAACATTAATAATTATCCCATAATACTGGATAATGGTTGAGTTACATATATTATTTTGAATTCATGCACAACAGTTAAAGTGTTTGCAAACTATTGGCGGGAATTGATGTTTACTTTTTATCCCGAAATACTTTCTACATTTTGTAAGCATAGAGAACATATTGGCGATAATGTAAGTACATTTTTATCGTAAAATACTTACTACAATTTATGTACAAAGCGAACATAATAAAATCTATCCAGAAATACTTTCTATTTTTTGTAAGCGTCTAAAAATAGTGACGTATTTAAATTCATAGTTATCCCATAATACTGTAATGGTTGAGTTCAATATTTTATTTTGAATTCATGAATTGTAGGTAATATTTTTATAATAATATTGATGGGCAATGCACTATCAAAGTAAGGGATAAGTTCAACCCCAAAATACTCAAACTTACAAAAATTTAGTAATACCTCTGAAGTGTTAAGTAAATGCCGAATATTGTCTAAAATAAATAAAGTTATATGCTGTTTGTATTATGATGTACACAAGATTTTCTTTCTTCATGATTGTATTCACGTTGAAATTTGTCTTCAGTTTATTCAACACTAAATCAATGTAATTGTTGCGAAATGTTTTTTTAGTATCAAAAATATTCACTGATTTAATAGATGCATTTCATATTTTTAGTTTACTTAATTAAATATACAATCTTAAATGTTTTGTTATACATTTGGCTCTAAAAATCACTGAATAGAGCTGAAATTTTTTATATAAGTCAAAACTAGCTTTGCCTAATTTTTATTAAATGCCTAACATAATCTCGATTATAGATTCTGGTGTATTATCTTTCAGGAATAGAAAAAATATGACGTTCTTGAAAAATTAAAAGCCAAAACATTTTAAACTGCTTATAAATTAAAAGTTTTAAAAAGATCAATCAACATATTAAACTATATAAACATTTAAATGATAAAAATGCTCTCTTGCCCAAAATTCCTTTAATTAAAGATTATTTTACATAATAATTAAAATATTTAAGTCATATTTTGACTTTACAGTTCACAATAAAAGATATTTATTTTTAAACTGAAAACTGAATATTTGTAAATATTTAATTATAACATGGCCATATTTCTGTGAAAAAGTTTATAGTATCTGTTAAAATCGTTAATAAATAATTTTAATCCGATTTTTAAATATGCTTTTTGGGCAATATTTATTAAACTCTATAAAATTACATTTTTATTGTTTAATGTTCGAATGAACCAATTCATGTCTTCTTAAATTGCTTATATGAGTAAAAAATTTACATTTATTTAGATTTTTTAAAAATAAAATGAATTTTACAATGCTGTTTCAATGAATACTTTTTCCAAAACCTCATGCCAAATTGATGAAAAACACAAATAAATATCTTTTGTTTAGTAATTATTAATTAATGTGATTTAAAGTGATTTAATGTGATTAACATTGTTTTTTGTAATTACGTTCATTACAGTCACATTTATATCTATATCTAAAATATTTTGAGTGAACAATGAATATGTTGTGGTAAATTGGTTTTCTCTTTTGTTAAAAAACCGCTTTTGTATTTGCACTAGTATTTCATTTTATTATTCAAGTCGATAGAAATTTTATTCACTTTTATTTTACTTAAAATCTGTATTCACAATTTTATTAATGTCAAAATCATTTATTTTAAAGCCGCACACAGAGTAAAATCAATCAATTGTTTTAATAAATAAATTGCTTTATTTATACATTTCTGTAATTCAGTGTTGAATGAAATCATGAAATTTTTTTCTATTATAGTTGAAGTATTATATTAGCAAAGCATATTCTATCATAACTTCTCATCCTTTGTGAAACCTTTTCATTTCATTTGGATTTTATTTTAGCTTTTAACAATATTTTTCATTTCAATTGTTTTTAAATTTTCTTCAAACGGATTAAAAAGACAATATTTTTTATCTCACTTTTTAGACAGATATATGGATTTGGGAATGTCCGTCCGTCCGTCCGAACTCTTTTTCTAATTAATTAATTTTAATCTTTACTTTAATAAATTGATTTTACCAAATTCTTAAGGTAATAAAGGAAGTTAAACATGTTTCATACGCTAAATAAGTGATTTTGTTCTTTACTACAATAAAGCAATTTATACATTTCTTCTACTAATAATGATATTTTTCTCTTTATTCTAATAAAAGGAAGTTAACCAATTTCCTATGCTAATAAAAGGATTTCACAAATTTCTTGTTAATTAAGTGATTTCAGGACAAAATGGACAAATTATAGGTACAAAAAGACAAAATAATTAACTCAAAATTTGGATTCAATAGGTCAAAATGGAAAAAAATACCTTCAAAATAGTCACAATTAAGGTTAAAATTTGAGCGGCATATGCCCAAATAATACAAAATTAGTACAATGACAAAACATGATTTATAACTTAAGTTGCTTATGCCGCTTTTTGAGGTAAAAAATGTATTTTTAAAAAGTGTAGCAAAATCTAGTCAAAATAGAGGAAATTCGGCAAAAATGTTAAAACTCAAAGTGGCATATGCCATTAATAAGCGATAATAAAGTGATTTGTTTTTATTTAATCTGATATTACATAATGATTAAATTATAAGAGAAAATATAAATTATTGGTAGCGAGCGAATGAAAAAAGAGAGCGCTCATAATTTTACTAAAATTTAAATATCAAAGTCAGATTTTATGACCGTATCGATCCTGTTAAAGTATAAATTTAATTTAAAATTAATTTACAAAAATGAAATCATGTATGGCTTACTTTATAAAAATTATATGTAAAAATTCAACTTTTAGAAAACTAATATAAAATAATGTGTGCGAGGGACAAAGTGAGTAACACATTTAATAAATGTGACTATTATTTTAACAAAGTCAGGTATGCCCGTATCGATATTGTTTTATAAAAAAAGTAATGAACTGTAAAAATTCTGTAAAATAATATAAATGGATTCTTTATATTATTATTATATATTCTGGCTGGGATAATCGACTACATAATTTTCTTATATTTAAAAAGTTATTTTATTAAACTGCAAACTATTGTTTAAATACTAAGTATTTGCTTTAATTTATAAATTATAAATAAACGTTAAATTAATAAAAAATAAAATGTTTGATTAGTTTAATTTTTAAAAATTTTTTAAAAACTGTATTATTGAATTCCATACCAGCCTCAGATGTTAAAACTTTTGGTTTTCTTTTATTTTAAGAAAATATATATACGAAGGCTTTTTTGATTGAAATTGATTTTTTATTCTATATTGGAACAACCCAAGAATATTTAGATAAAACATCAATAACTGTTAATAAAAACTTATAGATGTGATTTTATTCTGGATAATCAAATTGAACTTAATCGGTTTGCCAATTTTTGTTTAGATACTGTTGGGGTTATTATAAATTTATTTTTGTAATAATAAAGAGTATATGTGTCTTGTTTAATCTAACATTTCTTTACATCTGAATAAGTAAATGTAGGAATAAACTTTTTAGCTGCTATATATAAATTAATTAATCCTTTGAAATTCGCAAGATTTTTTATCTTATAAATTTAAGAAACTATTTTATCATAACTGATCACCATACTTCCTATGGAGGCACTTTTTTTGTGCATAAGCCAAAACCTCTTTAGTTTTAGAAATAGCTTCTTGATTTGCCTGTCTGTATGGACGATATGGTTTATTTTCACTTTTATTTTGTGATCTTAAAGTTTTCTTTGAACCTTCAAAAGGATCAAACTCTAAAACAACAATTTGTTCTAGATTTTCATCCTACTTTTTCGTAACTGGTTTTTCAAAACCTAAACGTGTTGGTTTAATTTCTTTTGCATTAGATCTAATTTTTAAATTTTCAAGCAATCGAAAATTTCTTTCCACGAGCTTCTGCTGCTTCATGTTTTTCTTTTGATGTTCCCTCACTATCTGATGTTATTTCTTGTTCTTATTTAATTTTACCTTTTAAGAATCGCGTTTTTAAAAAGTGTTCCATGTTTGATTTTTGTATTAACTTAAAACACTAAAAAGTCCTGAACAGGTCGAAGTTGATAAAAATCGACAAACTACATACTTATATACAAATAAAAGCTTTACTCAATCCAAATACATCTTTCAAACAATGATTAATAAATTCAAATTGTGAAATTCCAGCCATCGATATTTCATCAATTATAATCAAGTTCAAATCAATAAAGTTACACAATAGCGAGTTTCTTCGATCGTGCGATAAATTATTATATTCATAATTTTGATTGAAAATGTCAAATGCAGAATCGTCGTAACCACCTGTATTAATTGTAGCCTTTCCGGGTGGAGCACATAATAAGATTTTAATTGTTTCTAATCGTGCCCATGTTTGCTATTGTAGTATCTTAAGGAGAGTATGTTATTTGGCATTTTTCAAGCAAAATTTTCCTACGCCTGCTCCGCCAATTATAACGCTGTGTATAGGTTCAGTTTTAGTTTTCATACAAAACAGTAAGTTAACACAACACTTCATTTATTTTCTATTTAGTGTTTGCAATAATTCATAACAATGTTCGTTGATCTTTAACTTCAGAGTAAGTTATTTTTCCAATTTTTAAGTCGTTTACTTACCACTTGTCTTGACTTATAATATAGCTTGCATCAGTATCTGTTGAATAACTAAACTCATGTGTTTGTTTGGTTTCTAGTTCTTTATTTTGTAAAAATGTGTTTTCATATTCGTAGAACCTATAGTCAAAATCGAATATATCTTGATAATGTCCATAATAATTTATTTAATGCAGTTGAATTATTTCGAAATAATTGTAAAAATTTGCATTTATGTCAACATTTATCAAATCATCTGTTTTATTCATCCATGGAAATAATAGTTTACACAGTTCGGATAATAATTATAATCCTCAAGTTTTTAAATTATATATTTAAAAAAAAATTAAGTTCTGCATTTGTCTCAGATCCAAAAATCCACCATTTTCTTTTAGTAATAGAATTTCATCAAAATTTTCCTCTTCAATTATATGATCTACGTTTACATTTACATTTAACTTACTTTTCCTATATGATCGTTTTGAATATCTATTATATTTTGAACAAAAGTCTGCTAAACAAATATTTTCTAAGTAATCTGGACATAATGGTTAATAGTCTAAATCATATTTCAAATAAAAATCACATTAATCATTGTCCATTTCCTTATAATCTTTTTCTGATTTAACCATCTTATTTCTTTCGATATTTTTTCCTGTATTAATAAAAACATGTGCGCGACTGCATCTGGACAAATCCATAGATAGAATATGGTAAACAGCTACTTGAGCTTAAAATTCCTTAGCCTTTAAATATCTATCACATCTTATTTTCAGTCGATCGCGTTTACTAAAGTAACCTGTTTTATTTTCAAATACTGCTTATTTTAATATATTTCAAGAAAGTGATCTAAAAAGTTTTGTATTCTAGATAATGATTTATTATTTGCTTTTCCTATAACAAAATTTGTTCAATTTGAAATTTGTGTTTGTTTACATAAAGGTTCAAAAAAATTGAAAGTTTTTGCTATTATATTGAAAGACATTTTATTTCCATGCCCAATAATTATTAATGATGTTTTTGGCTTATTAGAACACAATGAAAAAGACTTAAGGCATCAATCGATTGTCTGTAATATCTAAATAGGATTAGCATTTCCATTATATTTGCTTTTGCACTGAGCACTGTTAAAATCTTCATAGCGCAAAGACTTTATGTTAGCCATCTTTATTTGTACTAAAGGAAAACTCGCTTTATATGATCACGGTAAACGTTGTTATTGAGGATGGTTTAGTAAATGGCGCAAACGGGACTGTTCAGAAAATTGAAACCAATTTTGATAAACCAACTGGTTTGGATTTTATTTTTTGATGAACATTTTGGAACATCAGCTAGATGTAAGTTTTATCACTTTTGAAACGATGTAATTATGGTGAAAAATGGACACCAAAAATCACGGGAGAAATTGCGTCCATGTGCAAACAAAACGTTAAAGTTAGACGAACGCAATTTCCATTGGTTCCAGCTGAAGCTATTACAATTTGTAAAGCTCAAGGTCAGAGCTATGACAGTGTTGTCGTAAAACTTTCTTAAAAAATGTTACGAGCTGAATTTATGTTGCGTTGAGCCGTGCTAGATCTGCGAACGGTTTATTTATTGAAGGCGAGTTTTTTAACCGGCAGAAACTCCTACTGTTTTATTAGTTGAAACCGAATTAAAAAAATTACGAACATTAGCTGCACTATCATTTTCATTGCCATTTCTTTCAGGATACCAAATTAGTGACGTTAAAATTTTTTACAATATTGTTCAATCTCTGGAAAAACATTAATCTGACATTCTGTGCGATTCAAAATGTGTTAACGCTGACAATGTTATTCGTTTAGTGCTGGTCAAAATTTTGTTTGATTATTCTTCTAATATTAATAGTTGTAACTTTGAATGTTTTGGTTTTCAAGTTGGAATTTTTACCGTTCTATTGATTTACATTTCATAAAATAATAAAATTGCTTCGTTAATGGGCAATATTGATTTATGTCTTGAAAAAGTGGATAACGAAAATATTATTTTAGTTGGAGATTTTAATATCGATGTTCGTAAAGAAAATTGTAACGAACTTATGGATTACTGTTTAATGAGAAGACTTGAGTTCAAATCAAAAGATCTGACAACTAATGGATACAGCCAGTTAGATTTGGTACTTGCTCGAAATGTAGAATTGATTGTAAATATTTATGACTCCTACTTCTCTTATCACAATGTTCTTTGGTTCTCTATAAATTAATAAATGAAAATTAAATTTTTAAAAAATACAAAAAATTTTATAGTTTCAAAATTGTTTATTTTTATTCATAACATGCTTCAATATCTTCATTTAGTAAATTATATCGTATTCTATAGTCATATACACGGTTTTTCTAAGTGGAATATTACGTTTATGGCGGATTTTTTATATAGAACACTAATTTCTGTATCAAATTCCGTTTTGTATACTGGAAGATTCTGTTTTACAAAAAAATGAGAATCCGCTTTTCATAATGGGAGATTCCGTTTTCTAGTTAAAATAGGCAGAAAACAGGTTAAATGGGAAAAAAATTGTCAAAATAAGTCAAAAATCTAAAGCGAGCTAACAAACGGGAGCGAGCGATATGAAAATTACTGAAACTAACTGTACAAAGTCAGATAATATGATCGTATCGATCTTTTTAAAAATATATGAGTGATACTTTAAATATAGTCTCCAATTTTATCTAAATATTAACTTAATAACGCTAAAAATTTAAAAACCAAAAACAAATTAGAGCTTATGGCTTAATTTAATTTAACTAGTCGCCGAAAACTCACTATGGAAGTTAATTACTTTTAAAGAAAAATCGTCAGAATTTTAATATAAAACTAAATCTCTATACAGGTTTATTTTAATGTCATTTATTTTTTTAACAGGATTTAAAGTTTTTGGTTTTTGAAGCATTATTTTGAATATTCTTTTTACAAGGTATATTATATGGCCAAAAAAAGCTATTCAAATTGTTATGATTAAATAATTGTTTTTTCTTCTTAGATTTTAGTTTCTGGAATGTTTATATTGCAAGCGTCAGCCAGAACACCAACACAAATCCCAGGGGGTAGTTGCATTTGCAACTCCTTTCTACCCGGGATAGGATAGTGTTCAGGCTAGCTCTCCAACACCGGTCTGTACTGACGGGTTGGAGACTCACAGGCTGTCTGTCTGTCCGTGCCTGTGAGGCCGCACGGTCTCTCTAATCGAGAGACCT
>JAQIXJ010004841.1:0-10201 GCA_034700185.1 Phthiracarus laevigatus | reverse complement strand
TCCGAAATTGTTTGTGCTTTGAATGGCATTTGTGCGGTTACCATAAAATAGAGTAACACTCCTAATGCCCAGTAATCAACGTATGGTCCAGTGTAGCTTTCGTCGTTGAATAGTTCTGGTGCGGCGTATGGCGGAGATCCGCAAAACGTGGATAATAGTTGCTGTTTGGTTTCGATTTCGGTGCTGAAACCGAAGTCACCCACTTTCACTGTTTTCGAATCGGCGTAGAATACATTTTCCGCTTTGATGTCGCGATGAATTATGTTATGAAAATGCTAATATTGTGAAAGTAAAATAATATTACATTAATTAAAAATACTACAAATACTTTTTCGCCTCTTTCACTATCTCCCTCTCTCTCTCTCTCTCTCTCTCTCTCTCTTTCCCTCTCTTCCTCCCTCTCTTCCTCCCTCTCTCTCTCTCTCTATCCCTCCTTCCCTATCTACTCCGCAACAATGAAAATTATAACATGAAGTTAAAGTAATTTAAATGAAATAAAATATAGTTGTAGATGTGTGTAATACGCATAATAATGATTCAATTGTTGATTTGAATTGTTATGTTTAAATAATATATTTAAATAATAACTTTATATTTAAAAGAATCATCTTAATGAGT
Organism: Phthiracarus laevigatus; assembly: GCA_034700185.1. Lineage (NCBI taxonomy): Eukaryota > Metazoa > Arthropoda > Arachnida > Sarcoptiformes > Phthiracaridae > Phthiracarus > Phthiracarus laevigatus. The sequence goes on along the minus strand of JAQIXJ010004841.1, from coordinate 9,583 downwards.
CATATTCTCCTACTATATTTCAATACACTTTTTTATCGATTTTACTGAACAATACATTAAAATGTTTTTAACTAAAAAAACATTGTTTATCGCCCAGGAAATACGTGTGAGATTCGATAATATATAACGGGTAAGATAAACAATATGAAACATTATACTGGCTATATTAGCTATAAGTGGTTAATGAGAAGAAAGCAATGACAAGTTGGTTATAAAACAGAAATTAGTGAGATCAATAATGTGTAATATTAACCCACAAAAAAATTAAACAATTAAAACTTAAGTCAATTTGCTTATCACACATTATTACACATTAATGGTTTGACTAGTTTTAAGAACCTATAGTTTTTCAATCAATTGTGAAATATTACATAATCAATTATTTTTGAAAGTAACATTAGCATTTGGCTATAGTTATAATGTTTTTCAATTTTAATAATATATTTTTGCTAAATTCCTAATTTTCTATATATTTATCGCTAAATTGAGTAACATTTGTTATTCTATTGGGGTAAACTCTAAGCGTTTAAGAGCAGTGCGCCACTGGCTATAAAGAAGTTATTAAATACAGAGATAATACTATACACAACTAAAATAAATAATACACAAATGCATGTTAGCAGCAAAACGAGAAATAATGTTTTTTCATTTATATACCATGTGATTGATAGCGGATACTATTTGCGCGAATAAATTCTTCGCATCGCTTTCCTCAAGTCGTCCGTCATTCGTTATACGCTGAAATAGTTCCCCATTTGGCGCGTATTCCATGACCAGATAAATTTTTGATAAATTTTCGATCACTTCGAATAATCGAATCAGATTCGGATGATGTAACTGTTCCATCGAGTGAATCTCCCGGAGCAACATTCGCTGCGTTTTGGCGTCTAATTTGCATTTATCTAGTATTTTCACCGCTACTTTTTCTGTTAGTGCCGTATAAAATAGATTTAATAAATTTCGAGTGAAAAAGCATTAAAAATTATGGGATAAAAAGTTATAAAATAATGCTTAAGACGAAAATCGCAAACGGAAATTTATTTTTAAGCAAAGTGCACTAAACCTTTTTAAAACTTGTATGGTTTAATGGTTTTGCTCACACTATGTTTGAATAACAACGAACTCAAATTTTATCTTCACTAAGTTTTAGCACATATTATAAACTATAGCCTAATATAAAAATAACAGAATCATCAAATGGCCAGAAAAATATTTATCTTGCTTTAATATTTATATAGGGTTATGTGTAAAAGCAATAAACTGACCTAAAAATATTTTCCTTTATAAAAATAAAACTATTGTTCGTGAAAATCAATAAAATTTTTAATAAAAATACTCATTTTAATAATAAATTGTATTTTTTAACATTAATAGTTCTATCGTCAATTAATTAAAGTTGCAAATGGATTACTTTTAATAAATTTTGTCTTGTTTTCTAAATATTTTTAGCAATCAAAATAATAATTTTCAGTATTAATATTACAAATATTACTTATTTTGCTTTTATTTATTTATTAATGGTATTCTAACTTTTTTGAAAAACAGAAGTTAAATGAAAAGCTAATAAAAAACTTAATAATATTCGTTCATTATTTTATTAAATTCGGACAATCGAATTGATAACGTTCAATGAATTCTACGTCTCGCTAATATATACATTATATATTATTTTAAAATAATGTTACTTTTTTATAAAAGTAATTTTAAATAATGCAATAAAAACATATTTAGTTTAATGTGCAATTATCGATTTTTTTATATTTTCATGGTCGTATCTATTAATAAATAAATAATGAATTCTTAAGTACATGTGAATATTTTGTGCCAGTTCTTAAGATATTAATTATTTATTTATAAGGCGTAAACGTTGCAGAAAAAATTTAAGAAATCTGTAGAGATTTCAAAATAAATTTGGCTAAGTATTAAATTATTAATTCAACTTTTTAACTTGTAATAAAGATACGCCTAAGTTTCTAACAGATATTCGATAAGCTATTGCATTAATAATAAAAGGTAATATTTATCTTATTACGAACTCTAATAGCATAGACTGAATAATGTGATCGGAATTGTCATCGATCTCTGCGCGTTTCTTTAGTCAGCAATTAATTTGATAACCAGACTAAATCTAACATTCATTATTCATCATGCAATTCAGAATTCGTAACCAGTGGTAACATAATTGAATTTATCGAAAGTTACGCCAAGGACAACACTGTCATCAGACAGCATCATTTTTTAACAACAAATCATTATAATTATCTTAATATTGTTCTATTAATCGTACCTTTTGTTAGACAATGAATAGCCATCTTAACGTGCGAAAAGTTTCCATTGCCAATATCACCCCTGAATCGGTAAAAGCCGATTCTTCTTCCTAACGTGATGTCTCTCTTCCATCGCTCATCAACGTCGATGTTACGCAAAACTCTCTGATAAGGCGTCAATTTAAGGTCAACCGAACTATAATTACTGGAAGTTACCGAAGAAACGTTTGAATCTGTGGTCAACCGATTATCATTAAACTTAATGCGTATATATATTTCAATTAATTTGAGTACCATTAAAATTTTCTGAACAATTCTCCGAATTATTCGACTCCGATTGGGATGGCCTTTGATTAAAATTGGTTACCGATGATTTGCTATTAGTAACAGCAGTGGTCGATGGAGACACTCTAAAAGCAGGCATAGTTTGCTTCACTCAAAGTAATTATTTATTAATACTGATTTGTTTTTAATAAAAGTTAGGAAAAATTCAGGAAAACACATCCGAAAACTCTCATAGTTAGTTATGTGACGCTTAAAAACACAAACACACCTTACGCTAATATTTCAGAAAAGAAATAAAAACACACAGTAATAAGAGTTAAACCTATTTTGTATTTCTTTATTTTTCTTCTTCAGTGCAAACTAAATGGCATTTTATCACGAATAATAAAGTGTAAAAGTTCAGATTTTTTCGTATTGGAGTTATCGAAAGATAGATAGAAAGACTGTTTATTAGTCGAAGTGTGGCAATAATACTCTCACTGATGACTGCTCGCATTGTTAGAAAAACGTTCAAATTAATGCCTTATTATACTTATGTTACAAAACTTGATGCTCTGATGTCGATTATCATTTATTATGTCTACAGAGACACACACACACATACAAACTGTTTCCTATCATATGCTAGTTTTTATAAGTCAGCTCATGCCCAATAAAAGCCAGTGAAAAAAAAACTAAAGTCTCTTACTATTTTACCTTACAATTTTTTGTATGTGTGTAAAGTGGAAAAAGTTGGCGAAACATATACTGCGATAGGAAAAATCGATTTTATTACTATGCCCTTTTAGCCTTGTGTTATTACTAACACACACACACATATATTCATATATTGTTTCGTTCATGTTTTTTGTAGTTCTGCGTGTTTTGCATGTTATCTCTCTCGTTATTTTCTCTTGTTTTGCCATTTAGATTATTTTATTCTACAATTAACAATTAGTCGATTGATACATATAGCGATTTGTTGGGTGAGTTCGAAAGCTAATCCCGAATTAAATAAGTGGCAAACTTTATAGCTCTTATCTTTCAATCTAAAATATCAATTAATTTTAATTGAAAAAAAAATTATTGCAAATCACTTCAACTTTGGGGTAAAACAAAAATAGACTATACTATAAATTTTTGTTAAAATAGATTAATTAACGTCTTAATTAAAAAACTAATGAAAAATTTGTTGCAACATATTCGGTATGGAAGAATAAAGAACAAAAAATAATTACAATAAAATGCTGGATTCAATAACGCTATACACAAATAGACATTATTAAAATGCAGAACACTTGTGTGCATAAACTAATCGAAAAATGTTATACTGTATTTGCATTTATCTTCTTTGATCACCAGTTGACACAATAAGATACATATTAAGCGATAAAATAATGACAAAAATTTATTCGCGATAATCCATCAGCAAAACATATTTATTTGATTATGGCTTTTATCTTAATAATTTCCAATAACAAGATTATATAGTATATATGATTTATAAACTTGCATGCAATTATTTACTAATATGTTTAATTCGTTCAGCACATTGGCTTCACAGATATAAGCCTAGATGCTAATGGCATAAAAAACAAGTGTGGTATGCAGGGTGTCCCAGAGTGTGTTAGTCTGGGGGAGGTTACTTTCGAACTTTTCAAAATTTTAGGGGGGCCAAACTACTCGGATTTAAACGACAATTTTTTTGCAATCAGACAAAAAAAACATTAAAAACAAAAACGACACATTCATAGATAGCTCACTTTTTTTGGTTAATGTATACTAGAGTGATAATTTAATCATATTTCAAGATCTCAAATCACTATATTAACATAAGAAATAGGTTAAATCCCTTAATTAATATAAGACTGCGAACACCTGGACGGACAGACATAGTCAAATCTATAAGATAGCCTTTTTTAAAAAAAATTGAGCTAAAAATTTCCCCCCATAGAGTTGGCTTTTTCATTTTTTAGGTAGGGGGGTCAACTTTTTGAAAATTCCTGGCGGGGGTGCGGGGGATAGCCACCCTCCAGCCCCCTCTGGGACACCATGGCGGTATGTAATGCATGTGACGGTTTTCAAACGTTTATTATTAGCAGCATAAAATTTCGTTTAATATAAAATTTTTTAACATGCGTTCAGAAATAAATAAGAACTCTACTCAACTGAACGTACTTAAATAAGAAAATGTCTTGTTAGCAAAAGTTTGTAGCTTTTTACAATTTACTATCCTAACAACGATATCATTCTTAGCGCTATAGCACCTATTCTACACAAGAGCTTTAAAAATTTTCTACTTTTTATTTCATAAATTAGTTATGTGTAAATTTATATAAGCTCAAAGCTGATGAAAAAAGTTGTTTCAACTTCATTTATTTTGCTGTTTTTTGTTATTTCAAATGACAAAACACTATACAGAAAAGTATTTGTATATTGAAAGCCTATGAGGAGAAATTTTGATAGTTATCTTAAATTAATATGTAATAACTTCAAAAATAAATGCTATTTTAATAAATTTTAAAAGCCATTTACAACGCTAGTTTATATTTGCTACATCTTTGAGGCTCTAGTCATAACATAAAACAAGATACACAGCTAAAATATTACTGGATTATTCTAATTATACTTTTCGTTTTAATTGAAAGTTTTTGCTATATTTTAAGCATTTTTAACGTTGCTTAATTTATATTGTACTAGCTTTTTGAACCCGCTTCGCGGGAATTAAAACATTTTCATATCTTTAAATCGTTTACAATAATATGAATTAATCAGTTTATTGCTTTAATAGCACGAAAAATGCTATATATTGTTGATTTTTATATCGTTTTTTGTTTTATTGTTAAATTTTATGCCTATATCTCATACGTTTAAAATTCTTTTGTTTTTAAAAAATTCTTACTTTTCTTTTGTTTGTCAACGATTAGTGATCACTTCGTGATTTAATTTTATAAGACGTTTCGAAGGCTTAATTTTCAGCTCTTCTTTTGTTTTTGTTGTGCGGTTTCAGTGAAAATAGTTTAAATTTGTAATGTAGGAGACCGTGACAGAGAGAGAGAGAGAACATGATTTAAATTATATATTATATGATTATCAATTCTATAATATCAAAACAATTGAAAATAAAGTTTAAAATAATTAAAAAGAAATAAAAAGTTGTAATTTTTTCCGAATAATCGTGTTGCTATAAATAATTACATAAAACAAATATGCCATTTAAACCTAAATTAATATAATTGCGAAAAGAATAGAAGTTTGATTGATTTAAATTAGCCAAAAGTAAGAGAAGTTGTTTATTAAGATCAAGATATTAATTAATCAACGATGATTCGTGTTTGAATTCTGGGCGCAGTTATCGCACTAAATGGTGCTCATCTTGCTTATGACACCGTTAACATTAAGTAAGTAAACGCGTACAAAAACAAGTTAATAATCCATCGCTGTAAGTATGTATGATTTTTTAAATACAAAAATTTTACTTCAACACATTTATGGTGAAGAATTTTTAAAAGGTAAGCGAGTAAAATCTAAATTTTTGCACATCAAACAAGTTAAGTTTTTCATTCCAAATTCAAACGTTTTTTAATAAATAATATCGAACTTATAATCATTAGAGTCAAAATAATAGCATTTATAGAATACAAAAATAGTGCTATAAATAGCATTAATAAATGAACAAAATAGCAATTAAAAATAGCATTTATAATTTTTTAAAAACTATTAAAAAGTTAAAATAAAATGTCTTTTTCTTCAAATTAACAATTTTCTAAATCTCTCTTAGTTCATTTTATAATGCAGCTTAAAAGGTTTTTTGAAAAGTAAGTTATTAGTAATTTTTGGTAGCAATGAAAAAATTTTTTGACAAGGGGTAACAAAAACTAATCAGAATTAAACGACATTATTTCGATTTCGAGGAAAATAGCATTTATAGCTTTTATCATTAAAAGTAGCATTTAATAGCATTTATAAATGGAGCTAAAACGACTTCAAACTATGTAAATCGTGCATATATAATTTATAAGCTTAATAACAAGCTTATAATTTATAAATAAAAAAGTAGCAAATGCTATCTTTTTGACTCTCTAACAATCATGCTTTTTCAGCAAAATATTTTGATGATCGTAACTCGTTAGATAAAAAGTTATAGCGTGTAAATTATGATACCACTCAAAACGGTTTTTAATGCCAATTTTTTGAAATTTAAAATCCAATAATTAATCAGTAGTTTATTTAAGAAAATGATAAATTTGCAGTTATTTTCATATCAAAATATTATCATATCAGAATATTTATAAAATCATGCCATTTATAATTAAGGCTCGGAAATGTCGGTCAGAAAAATTGTAAAATTCGGTCGGTTATCGGTTAAAAATAAAGTCCAATTTCGGTTAATGTTTCGGTCGACTCAATTTTATATAAATTAAATAAATTTTATAATGTTATAAATTTCGATGTTTTCATGAGTAAACTAAGTCTATTTTTTCGTAATAAAATTTTGAAACAGAAAAAGATCGCAAAAGTTGTTAAAAACTTGTGATCTAAAGAGTTCGAATCTGATGTAAATAATTTTAAATAAGTATTATTTCGTAATGAATTCTCTCGTTTATTCAATATTGTTTTGGTTTTTTGCCCGATAATTGATTTTGAATTTCTTATAATTTGATAAAAATAACTTTTATATAAGCAAAACGCGTATAAATTATTCAAAATGACAATTCAAAACTGGTTTTATTAAAATCGGTCTGTAAAGTTTATTTTCGTTTATTTCGGTCAGAAACCCCAAAATCGTTTTTTCGGTTAAAAAATTTGTCTTTTAAATACTTTATTTTATCTTAAAAAACACATAAAACTAGTTTAACCGAAGTTTAAACCTATAAAAATTTGTCGGTTAAAACCGAATTTTCCGAGTCCTATTCATAATATAAACATTTTCTACGGTATAAAAGTGAGAGAAATTTTACTTTAATTTATTCTTAAATTGAAAAATTAAGTTGAAGTTAAAAGTTTTTATATAATAATGTATACTAGATTGTAGTTTATTATATTCTTTGTTTATGACGAACTTTCACATTGTATGTCTTATCTCAAAACATAAATAAATATTAATGTATTATTAATTTGTTTATAGTTGTCTATTCACAACATTGCGGACTTTCTTGTGATGTTTTTAAGGATGGAAAATGTTTTAAAATATTCAAAACTGACCAAAACTTTAATGATGCTAAAGAATTATGCATAAGTATTGATAAATCAAGTTTATTGTCAATTTGTTCACAGGATGAACAAGAATTTTGGTTTAATATCTTAAATGCATATAAAATTAAAAATTGTGTTTGGATTAATGAACAATTGTATTAATAAAACTATAATTATGTCAAACTCTACAAACAATCCAAAGGATATGAGTCTGCAAATGTCAATGATTGATCCAAACAGTGGTAAATGGCTAAACGTATTATGCAATACAAAAAATTCAGTTGTTTGTTGAAAAATAGACAATAGCTTTAAAGATAAAAGTGATTCAGAAAATCAATTCAAGAGGTTTTTGGATCAAATTGAAAACTTTAAAACTCAATTTGAAATATATTTGAATTCTCAGTTAGAAAATAATAAAATGAATTGAATCAAAGAATAAATTTAATTGAAACGGAATTAAGTAATTGCAAATCTACACCTCCAGGGACTGTAGCATACTTTGCGAGTGAAACAGCACCAGATGGATGGCTAAAAGCTAATGGAATCGAGGTTTCTCGCACAACATATGCTGATCTGTTTGCATAATGTTGGTGAATATATATAACTAGAAGATTCATCTATTTTCCCAGCCATTGGAATACTTGATCCTCATTGAAATGAACCAATCTTTCGGTTTTTATCCACATCTCTTACATCATCATATCCACGAATGAATTCTCCACGAAGATCTGGTAAATTGAATGTACTGTCACCTGAACCATATGTTGTGCCTATATGTTTATGGCTAAAAACTAATGGAATGAATGTTTCTCGCACCACATATGCTGATCAATTTGCATATTTTGGCACAACATATGGTTTAGGTGATGGTAACACTACATTTAATTTACCCAATCTTCGTGGAGAATAATAAAAATGAATTGAATCAAAGAATAAATTTAATTGAAACGGAATTAAGTATTATTTGCATTATAAAGTACTTGATTTATCATTAGTCGGTTTCTTGCTCTACATATGCTGATCTGTTTTCATATATTGGCAAAACATATGGTTCAGGTGATGGTAACAGTACATTCAATTTACCAGATCTTCGTGGAAAAATCATTCGTGGATATGATGATGGAAGAGATGTGGATAAAAACTGAAAGATTGGTTCATTTCAATGAGGATCAAGTATTCCTATGGCTGGGAAAATAGATGAATCTTCTAGTTATATATATTCACCAGCATATCACTATTATTGGAATTTTGCTGGTAAAACATTCGAAGATGGGTTTAAAGGGTATGTTGCTTCTGGACAAAAACGTAATAGTATTACATTTCCGAATGGTAAACGAGGAAATATGGTATTGTCTGGTGAAATGACTAGTCTCACACATCGTTATATAGCCGAATGGAACATATTGAAAAGAACGCGACCACGAAATATAGCATTATTGGCGTGTATTAAATATTGAATTATATTGTTATAAGTTAAACTATATTTTGTTTAATTTAGATAACTTATTGTTTAATAACTGAATAATTAATTTAATCGATTATTAAAAGTAGTTTTAATTGAAACTTATTTATAATTACTAGTGTGAGGCACCCGCTTCGCGGGAATCAAAACATTTTAAATCTTTAATTCTCTCACAACAATAAGTAATAATCAGTTTATCGCTATCGTCCCGTACAACGTTTTAAATAATTAATATACTTTATATAATGTATATTGTTCAATTGTTTATCATCACAATCTGCGCATAGGAAATTAGTATGGTGTATGGCCCTGCGCCTGTCGGCGCAGAGCCATACACCCATACATTCCTATGGGGCGCAAAGCCATACACCATGTAATCCTATGGGGAGGCGCA
>JAQIXJ010004840.1:0-10202 GCA_034700185.1 Phthiracarus laevigatus | reverse complement strand
GTTTTAATACTTTGTTACACACAATATTGTTTCGAAAGGGGTAACAAACGAATAAGTTTCTGCGCTGTTGACGATCTTTACAAACTATGGAATATAACAAACACGTTATGACAGCACCGAGAAGAAAAAATCGATATCAATGGAAAACTAACTATATTCCGAAAAACAAAAGATATTTTAAGCTACCAATAAAACTGTTAAAACAGATTGGTGGTATACATAAATTACGTAGAAGAAAACATTCACCTAAGTTTTATGTAATACGATTAAAGTAAAATTACTGAATAAAATTTTTTTTTGAAAAAAATGTTTCATATTTTATACTCCAGAGGGCGTTATAGAGCATAGTGAACATAATATAACCCTTTAGCACAAGCCTATCTAACCAGTGAATCGAAATAAAGCGTTTAAAAAATTTCGATTTTTTGACTTTAACCACGCCCACACGAGCTCCTCCCCTTTGGACACACTTTCCTTTGGTCAATTTGAGATGTAAGGGTGGTGCTTAATAAGATACAATTCAAAAACCGAACGATTTCATTGGTTTAAATTTTCCCTATACTTTAACATAGGCGGATACGGAAACTGAACAGCGCGCTACTTTACTACTCCTGAACGAATAGCATTAGCAAAAAAGTACAGTAGAGCACTGCATACAGTGACATATTAACATAATACCATCCCACCTTAGCCTTAGTAGTACTATTGGTTGACCACGCCCACCAACATAAGCCCCGCCCCTTAGCTCCTCCCCTCGTCTCTGATTGGCTGCCGTATACACCCCATATTACTACTATTGCGTTTGAATTCTATGTCGTAAGTATTGTTTTTGTTGCGCTTATTTATTACAATATATCATATTAACTGATTATAATTTGATTTTAAGGTTCACTTTATTCCTATTACTTATCGATATTCAATAGTCAGAGACCCAATAAGACAAAACAACTATTATGTGGTAATAATTAACTATAAATATATTGTAAACTAAGTTTAAATATTAAAGTTTTAATTTAATAATTAGTTATCAATAGTACCCATCGATATTATACTGACGAGCATATTATCAGTTGCGGTCATATTATTAGTTTCTGCACCGTTTAATAATTTGGCTAATTTGCTAATTAAGGGACAAATCGAAAAAATTCAGAATAAAAACAAATACAACGATAATGTAATTATTGTCAGAAAAGAAGACCAAATTGATGAACTCAATTATAATAATAATTCTGTTGAATATTCACAAAATAATACGCTAAAAATGAACGTGAATCCAGTAATGGCTGAAAGTTTAACTGGATTAGGATTAGAAGCTTTACAGACCAGATTAGATTCTTATTCAGATCATACCAAAGATTAAATATAAATATAATTTATGAAAAATTTATTTCCATTTAATTATTTTAAGATATTATTGCAATATAATAATAAAGCATTATTTTGAATTTTTTAATAAATTTATATTTTAATACACGACAGTTTACATATAATTTGAGCAACATTTCGACATTTACAATTCTAGTCATCATCGAGGACGATTTGTTAAGATTTAGAATTATTAAAAATTAAAAATAAAATTAAAAAATTTATAAACTTTTTAAGTTACAACTAAACTGCACAAACACTAAAAAGTAAATGAAAAAAATGCAATGGTTATCTGCTTCCAACTAAAATTTGTTTTTTATTTTATGGTAAACTATTCGGTGATAAAATTCAGTTTAGTAAGAATTTTTAGCCTCTCTTTTTAACAGTTATACAGTCCAAAGTTTTTGAATTTTGAAGTTAAAAAGTTTCTTATTTTTTTATTTTATTTTTACTTAAGCCCTACTTTTCTTATCTCACTTTCTTCTCTTTGATGTCTTGAGCTTAAAAATGTAGTTTAGATCCATAAGCTTATATCGGAAGTTAGCATTACAGCTATTGACTATATCTAACATAACGTTAGACAGGAAGTCAATGCATGACAGTCTAGCGAATAGAACCCAATGGAATACTAGCTATGATTTTATTGTTGTCGGCGCTGGAACTGCTGGTTAGTTGGTCGCGTCTCGATTGAGCGAAAATCCAAACTGGAACGTATTACTTGTGGAATACGGAGCTCAAGAAACTATAAAGAATGACATTGTGGCCGGAAATGATTTGGCTTTTAGCTAAAACACAGATAATCTTTGGTTTTGGCACACAACTCAGCAAATACATCTACCAAACAGAACATTTAGCATTATTCGCGCACGTTTTATGGACGGCTCGTCTACTGCTAATTGTTAGACTAATTATTTGTTGTAAACAAAAATTAGAAATATATCATAAATCAATTGAACACATTTAGCAGTTTCGTACACAAGATGTGACAAACACATCTAAGATTCGTGAGCTCAACAATACCATTTTATGTTAAAAGAGAACATCAAACCGATCTCAACATATTAGATAAATGGCCAGATTTTCACGGAACTGATGGTCCCGTATATGCGACGTCACCCATAAAGAATGAGGCAATCATTGAATGGTTGGAAGCCGCTAGTAATGCTAGTAAAATAAAAGATGACGTAAATAGTCCTGAATATGGACAAACACTGCAGGTATGGCTTAGAAAACAATAAAACTTCACAGACGACTGTTCATTTCAACCGCTTATTTAGAGCCAAGTGTTAATCGAACTAAACCTTCAAAATCTTTACACTTATTTGGGCGAAGGAACAGGACCTCAATCTGTCTATAACCAAATTTTTACAACGTTTAAAAGCAATTACAATTACTTATCTGATTGGTTTGACGCTGGCATTAGAGAATTCGATTACACTAGTAGTGGCAGTGATGTCAATTTAATGGTTTTCATCATTAATCTAAAGGTTTTCAGTAGAGCTAAATCTTTGTTAAATCCAAGCTATTTTCTTATGTTAAGAAACACTAATTTTGCTATTCTAGACCCAATCTACAAACCCATTTGACTCAGAGATATTAGACCCCGGTTTTCTAACAAATCCACACGATTTAGATGATTTATACCAAAACTATTATAATCGGGGAGATGGATTCCCAAATAGTTTTAATGATGACAATTCATGATTAAACATAATAAATTAATTTTTACAAAACAATATTTAAGGGGAAAATGTTTTACAACTATAAATCTAGTAATTCGTTATAAAAAATTTTTTAGTTAAACTTATGTTACTTCTCATTAGTAAACTTCTTTTGATAATTTTTTAATTTGAAACCTTTCTAACACTGATGATGGAACTTTGATTTATAAGCTTTTATTTAACAACAATAAACAAATCCCGCTTTTGTTAAAAATTTTGATAAAACCCAATTAGTTAAGCAAATCTTTGCGCCAAAGTTATGTCAAAATTCTCTGATTAACATATCATTGTTATAAGTGTGTGATAGAGTGCTCAATACATATTCATTAACTTTCTTAAGTCAAGTCTACATTTATGCACCAAAATTAATTAAATTAAGTACGATAATTAGGCACAAAATATTATACTGTAAATATATTTTCAGACAATTAACTAAAAGAAAAGCATATGACATCCGACTAATCAACACTTTCTCGTTTTATATAACATAGATTATATTTATTAATTTAGAACACATAATTTATTTTAAAATAATTACACTGTATTAGCTAAATCTATATTAGAGTAAATTTTTAATCGACTAATTAACGTCTTATTACACGTCTTAAGTGTATTTATATGGAATTTTTATTTCATCCCTGCATTTTTAAACCAGAATTAATCATCATTTCATTATTTTTCCTATAATAAAATTTTATACTCCTAAAAACAATACTACTGCATATGCCTTAATTATCGTAAAATTATTATTGTTTTAATTATCGCAAATCTAGATACAAACACTTTTTTATAATGCACTATCATTGCCATTGTATAACAAATAAACTCAATATTGAATACGGCAGTATTTCGCAATTTACAGATTAACGCTTAACTTCAAAACGGAATCAAAGTACGCAATGTTAAAATAACAATAGAAGCAAAGTCATTCAAAATTCTTTTCTTGCATTTCTTACTTTTAAAAAAATAATTTCTTACCATTATTTGGATACTAATAATATATAGTGGCTATGTATATGCAAATTGGGTCGATATCCGTTCGGCTCCAATAAGGAGGTGGATATTGATATACTTCGTACCTGATATATGCCATGCTGATTCAGACCGTGTAACTTATACGCACTCAATATACACTAATATAAGGTTCGTTGAAGTCGAGTAAGTTATTGTAGCCCTAGTTAGTCAGTATTTTTAACCATGAATTGATCACAAATAGCGTGATCGAGAACGGGACTGAATTGCTGTTCCCGTGATTATAATTGGATTTTATTTTTGGTATTTCCGGATCGGAATGAAGAGATATACATTTCCATGCTTAAAGGTGCTATCGAATTCAGCGACTAAACAATGGAAATTTAGAGATAAAACTAAAACTAAAGTCTTATAATATAAAAGTGATACAAGTAGTGGAATTTTTGAAGAAAATTTATTTTAACTGAAAAATAAATTTTAAGTTTATTCGATTCTAGCGAACCATAGAATAGATCTTTAGATATCAATTAAAAAAGCATTCGGTTTTAATGCAAACTGTAATGCGCGCAATTTTAATTTAAAAATTTCACATCATTTAAATCAAATATACGGCTAATTTAAAATTATTTATATCGAAAAAATAAAGGACGAACAATAAATTATAATTATTGTCAAACATTTTCGAAATAAATATTTATTTAATAAGTTTAATCAAGAATTGTCATCGATAACCATTTGCGAGCCCTTCTCTCCGATAATAATAGTTGGGGCATAAGTTCCCGGTTCGGTATTTTGGGGCATAACTGAAGAATCAATGACTCGTAGATTTTGAAGGCCAATAACCCTTAATCTCTCGTCGACCACAGCAGCGCTATCATTCGATGCTCCCATACGGCAAGTGCCAGCCATATGTGAGGTCGAATCAAAGTTAGTGTAAGCCAAACACCTGTAAAAAGATTCGCAATCATTCGTCTCATTAACCACACACTGACCAAAAGCCTGATACGCATTAAGGATTTGACTGTATCGGCTGGTATTTCTCACTATTCTAAACACCTCTCTATAAGCATCGGTAAGCACATCTAAATCGTGAGGATTTGTGAGAAAACCGGGATCTACTATCGCTGAATCAAATGGGTTTGTAGAGTTGAGTTTAACAGTTCCTAGAATAGGAAAATTACTGTTTCTTAACATTTGAAAATAGCTTGGAATTTTCAAAGATTTACCTCTACTCAAAACCTTTAGATTAATGATATGCAACAGTACTTTGACATCACTGCCATTACTAGTGTAATCGAATTCTCTAATGCCAGCGTCTGGCCAATCAGTTAAGTTATTGTATTTGCTGTTAAAAGTTGTGAAAATTTGGTTATAGGCAGATAGAGGTCCTGATCCTTTGTCCAAATAACTATGCAGATTCTGCAGGTTATACAAACTCGGCGTGAAATCCGATACTCCATCTAAACTCAAAAATCCGGAAATGCCGTCGTGAAGGTTGTCTCCAACCGGCAAATCCTGTACAATGTTGATGCCAAATGACCTTAAATGACTTTCGTGTCCGATGCCTGATAACATTAGCAACTGCGGCGAAGGAATAACACCACCGCTTAAAATAATTTCTTTGGTGGCGCTAACGTTATAAAAATTATTGTCTCGAAAGAACTGTATTCCTGTCGCCTTTTTTGGATTTTGGTTGTCTTCGAACAGTATTTTAGTGGCATAAGTATTGGCCAAAATGTGCAAATTAGTTCGATTAACGTTTGGCTCTAAATACGCGTTTGAAGTGGACAGTTGTCTGCCATGTTTTGTTGTTATCTGAACCATACCTGCGGTGTTTGGTCCATATTCAGGACTATTTACGTCATCTATTATTTTATATCCAGCATTACGAGCGGATTCCAACCATTCAATGTTTGCCTCATTCTTTATGGGTGACGTCGCATATACGGGTCCATCAGTTCCGTGAAAATCTGGCCATTGATCTAATATGTTGAGATCGGTTTGATGTTCTCCTTTAATATAAAATGGCAGAACATCTTCGTACGACCAGCCCTTAGCACCGTATTGTTGTGCCCATGAATCGTAAATATGTTTGTCACATCTTGTGTATGAAATTCCTAATTTGTTCATTTGATTGATATTAAGATTATAATTTATTTTTATAACAAACAATTAGTTTAACCATTAATAACAGATGAACGACCCATAGAACGTCCGCGAACAACGCTAAAAGTCCTGTTTGGAAAATGAATTTGTTGTGTTGTTGGCCACGACCATAGATTGCTTGTATTTCCGATAAAAGTCAACCCAAATCCTGCCACAATGTCATTCTGTATAGATTCATGAGCTCCGTATTCCACAAGTAATACGTTCCAGTTTGGATTTTCGCTCAATCGAAACGCAACCACTGAACCAGCAGTTCCAGCGCCGACAACAATAAAATCATAGCTAGTATTCCATTGGGTTCTATTCGCTAGACTGTCATGCATTGACTGCCTCTCTAACGTTATGTTAGACATATTCAATAGCTGTAATGCTAACGTCGGTAATTTCATACTATTTATTAAATGAGTTTAAACCTTTAAACATTTATTAAATGAGCCTAAGATATAATTTTACAAAAATATAACTTGATATATATGGCTCACATAGCTATTATTTGTGAACCAATTTTATCTTTTAATATGCAGTTTACAGCAGTTAAAAACATCTAATTTAGTAGTTTTTATAGCCATTAAAAATAGTTACCTTATAATTTTTTATTGCCATAATCAGGCATAAGTTTCTATTACATAAATAAAATTTTTGATTTCTTGGAAAAATTTAGCTATTGGATTTGACATGTCCGTCAGTGTGTCTGCTGACTTACATTTTTTAATTTATTGTATTTTTTCAAGTGATTTAATTTTTTATATTAATTACGGATTTTTTAATTTTTCGAATTTTTAGACTTTTTATTATTTTATATAATTTATTGTAAGAATGGAGGTTTTTTATTAAATAAAAGGATTAAAAATGACTAAATTGAGTAAAAACCTTGAATAATGCGCCAAAGTTAACAAATATTAATGCAAAAATGGACAAAATGTGGTAAACATTGGATTTAATAGGAGGAATATAGACACTAGTAATGGTGAAATATATGTCAATAATTAACAAAAAAGAAACATATTTTTGTAAAAAATTAATAAAATTTGATTATAAATGTGTAATTTTTGCTATCACTTATCTAACTTTACATTGAACGGCCCTGAAGTGTGTCATTATGCGAACATTACGAACCATTTACTGTCCACTCGTTGATAGCTAAATAAAGACTAAATTCAAAATTTTTTCAAACACTAACGATAGTACTATTTACATCAATGTTTCCTAACACAAAAAACTTTTTAGCGAAACAATATTAAGTCGAATTTTTGTTTGTTTTAGAATTAGAATAAGAATTTTAACGTTTAATAAATGTTATTAATTCATTATTTCAATTAATAATGCACATATCGATTGAGTTAATAAAACACCTGTCGTATAATAAAATATGTGGTAATAAGAGATGACAAAAGATTGTGTGCCGATGCAAAGCTGTCTTTTTATTTGTGTTTCACATATGCCCGATGCAACAAATCAAATTTAATTCTTCATTTGGCTCACATTTGGCTGCTTATCGGTCAAAACTAAATATTGTAGTGCAAGATTTCGATACACAGGCCAAGGCCAGATAGCATCGATAATAAAGAGAAAAACGAAATCGTTTCTCAATACAAATACTTAAGTCAATAATGCGCTTAAAGCGCGTTTATATTGTGCGAACACAGTGAGACAAAGTGTTAATTAAAATCTTTATTAATTTATTAATTATAATAAAAACGAATACAATTTATAATTGGGCGCGAAAGAAACAAAGAGACAAAGAACTCAGGGAATTCCCTGACAGACACGTGGTTATGTTAAGCACCGGTGAGAGACTCTTCGTTTTGGCGGCAACATACCCCTTATATACCGCATAAGTGGCGCCATCTGGGGAATTCCTGACGAATTCCGCCAGATGTCACCACTGTACGTTACAATATTATTGCTGAATTTTTTTTTCTAAAATTTCTTTCAATTTTTCGTAATTTATGATACTAGCTAGCCCATTAATGCATAATAGTGATGGCCCAAAAAAATTAAAGAAAGAAACTATAGATGTATTTGTGTGTAATAAGTAGGGCGTTGAAAATCGTTAATTAACGAATTCATTAAAATGTTATAATTTCAATTAAAAACAAGAATTTATGAAATGATGAATCAAAATAATTAAAATTGAAGTAAAGAACATTGTTGTTTCGAAAATAATTCATTCGAGATTCATCAATAAGACAATATATAACAATTACATTAACAATATAAAGCGTAATACAAGTTATAAGGGTATAATAGTAGAAAACTGTTTATTGCTAATTGTTGAGAATGAAAAAAAAATAAAAATATTATTTAAGGGAGAAAACCTCAAGTTTTTAGCAACGATTTCCTGAGGAAAATACTAAAAATCTATTGGGAAGTTGTGAACTCTTTTTTTTAAAAAAAATATATTAAACTAGAAGGTATAAAGGCGTCGCAAATAAGAATCTTTAAGCGTCTTTTGCATTCAATTTTTTCAATGTTTTCAAAAATGGAAAAACACGGTGCTATATTTTTACTAATACATGTGATATTATTGTTTTCTTCATACGTAACATCAGTAGATTACATTTATGAAGATGAAGGAAGTATTACAGATACAATAGATAAAACAAATATTGAGTCAAACATTTTAGATTATTATGGCGAAGAAGATAGTGAATACGATTATAGTAATAGTGATTCGTGTACAATCGACTCATTTTTTGATGAAATAACTGGTAAAGTATTTCCGGACGACTATGAAGAAAGCAAAAAATTAGATATCAAATTTGGAACGGATAGTATAAACGAAACTATAGATATAGTAATGCGTTTACATTACTATATGCAGAATGTAAGTGAAAGACTAGAGCCGTATATGAAGAGAATTGCTCCACGATTTACAGAACTGTTACCATTGATTAATTTGCCACCCAATTGTTTGGCATCTTTGGTCAGAATTAGTGATGCCGCACAAGATGGACAGTTGTGGGCATTGAAGTGTAAGCGACATTTCGATATAAAACTTAATTTTGATTTTTTGAAATCAGCGATATAATCGTAAATATTTTCGTAACAAAATTTAATAAAACGGTCATAATATCTGACTAATCAATTTATTTAAGCCACTTTCTGAGCAATATTTATTTGAATAATATTTTTCTTAAAATTTAGTCTCATATCATATGATTCTTTTTTAATAAATAGTTTAAAAATTTTTAGAGACTTCTGATCATTCTATTAAAGAATATTAAAATCCTATAAACTCAAATCTCATTAATAATTAAAACAATCGAGGAAACACCTTAATCAATATCAAAGTGCCACTACGAAGAACAAAAGCAATTCCTAAATAATATATGCTGTCATATAAATAATATTAAATTTCTCAATTACAAAAACATTTATAACATAATTAAATGTAATACTCTTTTATTGATGCAGTTTTGGATTCTCAGCCAGCGTTTCTTACTTCAGGAAGACTACAAGGTTTAGCGACACCAATGGGTGAATATGACCAATGTCTGGGAATAAGAAGCCCTGAACAAACGGATAAAGAAGTGATTTTTGGAAAGTATTGCGGTTTAAGCCCAGTGTTACCTATTCCACCAAATATATTGATTGGCGAAAATGACAAAATTGATGATAGACTTGAATTATTAATACTCGAGAAGATTAATTCAACGCCTAAACTGCGTGACAATCCGCTATTAAGAAAGTATTTAACTGACGATTTTCGCTTCAAATTCGATCCGGAAATATTGGAATCAATATTTTTGGCAATTGATTACAACCGATTAACTAATAAGTATCCGATGAAAGTTTGTCTGCCATCCACATGTCATACAAAAGATATTGAATATGCTATAAATAAATGTTTGTATAATTTTATACTAATAATTTAATTGTATTTAATCAATAATAATAGTAATAATTAGAGAGTCAAAATAATAGCATTTATAGCATACAAAAATAGCGCTATAAATAGCATTAATAAATGAACAA
>JAQIXJ010004839.1:0-10203 GCA_034700185.1 Phthiracarus laevigatus | reverse complement strand
AGCGAAAGCGTTAGCCAGTATATAACTAGCAAGCGAAATCTTTGTTATGAGTTAGACCCGAATATGATTGAAAAAGAAGTGATTGCGTATATTTTTGATGACCTTAATCCTGAATTGCAAAAACAATTATATATAAAAGAATTTGCAAATCTTGAGGAGCTTACAGAGAAAGCTATGCTTGTAGAAGCAGGATTAAAATACGGTTTAAATCATAGGGAAAAGGAAAATAACTCTTTCCGCAATGAAAAACTTCTCGATGCTAATCTAGAGAGTAACAGATTATTAAATGAATTGATCAAGAAAATGAGTAGTACTGAAGAACGTTTACTTCAGATTGAAGGCAATACAATAAACAATTTTAAGAGTAATAATCCTAATAACTATAGAACAAATAGAAACTTTGATAATCTGAACAATAGAAGTTATCAGAGCAATAGACAAGATCGAAACATGAATGAGAGGCAACAATTTCGTAACTTTCAAAATTTTGATCAACCTAGAAATAATAGATATTATAATTATGAAAATATGAATTTTAATCCAAATTATCAAAACCAAAACTTAAGTAGTCAAAACTTTCAAAACAGAAATTTTTCAAATTTTCAAAGATTTGATGGGGATGAAAACTTTCCCAGTTATAATAAAAACCCACAAAATAGTGAAAAACGTGTAACTTTTGAAAACCAACAGCGAATTTCTGATTCTCGTGATTCTGAAGGTACAATTAAATGTTTTAGATGTGGTAAGGTAGGACATTATCAACGATTTTGTCCAACTTTAATTCAGTCAAATCAAGATTCACGTTTAACCACCCCGATGAAAACAAATCTTATGTATGTCAACATGTATACCTAGCTAACCAGCTTGATAGTTGCAGAGGTAAATTAATTTATTTGACGGTTGCAATAAATAGCCCTTCTTGTGAAACATCCGCTCTCCTTGATACGGGTACTCAAGGAAGTATAATCGACTACGAACTAGCAGAAAAAGCTGGATGCTATATTCAAAATTGTAAGACTCAAGCAATTAAGTCTTTTGATTCATCACTACACAATATAGACGGTTTTACACAAGCTTTAATTTTTGTTCCAAATTTCAATAAATATGAATCATACCTGTTAAATCTTATGGTAGTAAAAAACTTTCAGTATCATTTATTACTTGGAAATAACTTTAACGAAACAGCAGGCGTTAATATTAATTTTTCTGATAATACAATAGGAGTTAATGCAAAGAATGTCCCATTAGAAGTCCATAGACTTAACATTGATAATCAAGTTCCAAATAAATCTGAGTGGTTAAAACCAATTCACTCTTGTCGACACTTAGAGATGATTCCAGGAGAGAAAACATTTGTAAAAGTTTCTGTAAGTGGAAGAACTAAATTTAATCGTGCTAACGGAACAGTAAAAACTTGTGAAAAAATCTTTAATTCAAAAGGAATATTTATTAGAGAGACTAAAATTTGTGTAGAAGGAGGAGAGTGTGTTGTATGTGCAATTAATTGTACTCCTGAAACTCTTTACATACCAAAGGGTTCTGTTATTGGTAAAATTGCTATTCATGAAACAATTAACCCTCAAAGTTTATGTTCCTTCAATGTGATAACTTCTAAAAAAGAACTATTTCAAACCCCTTTAGAAAATTCTATTCAATTTGATGTACGAAACTTGGATGACATACCATTTTGTAGCGAATGTGGCTATTATAATCATTTAGGATTGAGTTGTGAAACGGTTGAAAATATAAATAATCCTATAGAAACTGAGTCCATACTACCCAATTGTAATGTTGTTACAATGACAGATGAACCAATTAATAAAGTAAAAAAGTCATTTGTTCCTTATGCTCTAAAGCCAGCTAATCTCTATTACGAGATCGAATATATTCCAGCGGATGATGACAATTATACCATAAGCTATGGTTCGAGTAATAATTTTGATGACAATCTTGATTACGTTCAGGTTATTAACATTTTTTCAGAAGACTCGATTATTCTAAATCAAAATGACTATGTTTGTAATATTATGGACTTTGAATTGCCTCATAGTTATCACCAAGTTCTTCCTTCAGATAATGTAATTCAAAATGTGTCATTTAATGTTTGTTTAAATGAATTTGATAAAGGTATTTTTACTATTCATAACAAGAGTTCAGTGCAATTGCATTTTTCCCCAAACACATTATTACTCACAATTAAAGAATTTGTTTTCAACCCCAGAAATGAGCAAGCATGGAGAAACTTTAATGAATTATATTGCAGACCTAGAAGTACGATTGAGGATGATGATAGCTCAAGTAGTATTCCAAGTCTTGAGTCTATTCCAATCGAAATGAGTGAACCTCATATAAGCTGTAATTTGATTATTTCAAATCTATCTATTAAAAATGATATTGAATTAAATTATGAGGCTGAAAATGATATATTAGAACCACAAACTCAAGAAAGCGGGTCCAGTTCCACTGAAATTTATGACTTGGTTGTCCCATCCGAAGTTCCATTAAGTAAGAAGAATATAACAGAAAGTAATAAGAATACAATTGAAACCGAAAGTTCTACTGAAATTTATGATTATGATCAAGATGTTAGGAACGTATTTGAAAGACATAATGAGGAGTCTAAACCAGAACCTGTTGAGTCAGATGATTCAGATGTTAATGCACCGTCCATTTCTAAAACACCTAAGAGTAGTCTTGAATCTATCGATAACACAGATGAAATAGAAAATGAAATTTCTGCAAATAAGCAGAGAAAATCAACTAGAACCAGAAGGTTCCCAAAACATTTAAGTGACTTTTTTACAATCATTATGAGTTTATTTATTATTTCGATATGTTTCACAACATGTTTAGGGTCTTTTCAAAAAGTGAACCCCTTGATTTGGTTTAAATCGAAAGAACCTGTTGTTACGGGTATTTCCAGGATTATTGTAAATGTTAGATATCATTCGCCATGCATTATTTTTACTAACGAATATACGCTTGAAGGATTGCACTGGAAAGGTCCAGAATTTAAAGGGTATTGTGATCAACAATATAATGATGATTTTATTAAATCTATTTTAACGTTTTGTAAAGAAAGAAACACTAAATCGAATACTCAATTAATTTTGCATAGAGAAAAACGCGTTGCATTTTTGGCTGTGCTAGCGATTGGTATCTTTGCAACAATTGTTGTGGGTATGATAGTTGGCGTTACCACTGCGTCAGTAGCAGTCGCAAAAAGTAACAGTGCTAATAATAATATTAATGAACTGCAACAAAAACAAAATGAGCTAATAGAAATTATTTCCCAGTTAGAGAATAATGAGAAAAAGGTGAAGATTATTCTAGACACTTTACAAAAAGAGATAAAAGAAATTGGCTACAAAGTAAATAGTTTAGCCAAAGACTTCGATAGCATGAGTGGTGTATTACCAAGAACTATATGGTATCTTACAAATTTAGTAGCAAAAATGGTTTTGCTTAAAGATCGAATAATAGATATTAGTCGAGATTGGAGAACAAATAAGTTAAATCCAAAGATATTTGACATCTTTAATTTTTCCTTACCTTGTCATCCTGATTGTCATTTAGATTTAGCCGAACCAAGGTCTTGTTATGTTGATCTTATTCGTGAAACGTTAGAATTAACATTTGATATAAAAAATACACGTTCTGACATATATCTGATGCAAGTTGATGATTTCACTTTATATAAAAGAGAAAACAATAAAACATTGTTGTGCACGATGCGATATATTGGACCAACAACTGTTCTATACAATGAGCAATCTGATTGCGTTACTTCATTAACAAATACAAAACGAACTTTTTATAACCTTATGATTTTACCGGATGATGACGAATGCAAAAATCCATTACCATCAAACTTGACTGCAAAGTACTGGAAATCAGGAGAATGTGAGGAGAAATATCACATTGTGGAAATGGATTTGCTACAAATTAAAAGTGTTGATACATTAAACTTCATTTACTGTGAATCATTTATGATTTACGTATACCAGAGACTAGTTCCATGCCCACCTTTTGTATTTAGCTTGCCTATAACAACAAATTTTAGTGTTGGTAGCGTTAGGTACATCGCCAATCAAACCATAATTGAGACCCCAACTTTAAAATTTATACCACGATATAGTCAGAGAATAAATTCTCATATATTACCTAGTTTGCACACGTTCGATTTTTCAAGTATGAACGCTCAAGTTCAGAAAGAAATTGATTCTATTAATACAGACTTTAATGTTGTCAGTCCTACTAATTTTGAGTACTTACCTTTTAAAATTAGCTTTGCGATTGTCATTTTACTTATAATTGTTGGAGGATTGATATTTTGTTATAAATGTTACAAAAACAAAAAATGTGTTAACACTGAAGTTGTTGAATGCGACGAAATGATTGAGCCAAACGCTCCAGATCATAAACATATATATGCAAACCCTACTAGAAAAATAAAAAAATATAAAAAGCCAAAAATGGGTTTAGTCGTTTCTGCGACAATAATGTTGATAATAACATGCGTAAAATGTGATGTAGAATCAATTGCAATTGCAATTAAAATATATAACCCTTGTTGGGGATCGAATAATCATGTTAGTGAGTCATCTTCAAATAATTGGTGTGAAAGTCGTTACAATACTTCTGTGGTAGAACCTATCCAAGAATTTTGTACTTCTGATGATGAAACATTACTTTTTAAAACAAAATTTTATGAAAAACCTGATGACGATAATTATAGAAGTTTATTACAAAAAAACTAGGAGATGAAGGTAATGAACATTATGGTCATGATGAACATAGACATCATCGAACTATGGCTGAAATAGCTTCTAAATTTAGCTTATAAAAATCATCGTTAACCGAAATTGGAAATAAATGGGTTAGAAACTTAGTTGACGCTAGAATTTTTTTTAGTCCGTTAACAAATTTATCCTTACCTAAAAATATAGACATAACTAGTTATAACCCACATTTATGTTTCTTTGATGTTGATTTCAATATTGTTGTTATAGAAATAAGAAAACAAGTAAATAAAGTAAGAATTACAGAAAAATTTGCGTTATATAAGATTAAAGTTTGTTTTATTTTAATTGGAGGACTTTTGTTATCCGCGATTATTCTGTTACTATTTGTATTGTATTACAAAAGGTTCTATGACCTTTCGAAGATGATGATTTGCTCAATGCAACAGATTAAATTTTTTAGGCGAACCCTTACCACCATTTCCGGAGTTCTCAGAATTTTCGGATATGATACCGCATGGGTCTTTGAAAAATGAATCTTTAGTATAATTTGTTTATCGAATTAGCTTTGTAAATATTTTATTTAATTGATAACTATAATTAAAAATTCTTAATAGATTAAAAATAAGTTTTAATGAAGTTTGCTGCTTAATTATATTCTCTCTTCTATGATGTTGATTGACAGTGTTTATTCCTTACACATATAATATTAGAACAAATTAAAAAAAACAAAAACAAGTAAAAAACAAAAATTAGAAAAATACTAAAAACAATATCTTTTAAGATATAAAAAAAACACTTTAATGTTTTAAATTTAAAATTTTAATTGTACATGCACTGCTGTTATTAGGAGTTGTGTGTTAATGCTTAGAAATGCGCAACATGGCTATTGCAATCATTTCAACTGTTCACGGTTCTCAGTTTGAAAACTACATTGATCAGTACTACTGAATAACTAAATAAAGTCATAAATCCAGACTTTAACAATATGTTTGCAAGTTATAAGTTTAATTAATTATGAATAATTGACGATGACATTTAAAAATGTTTTATTGAGAAGATTTAAATATAAAAAAAAGAGTTCCAATAGTGAATAAAGCTATAAAGCAGATTTATTAAGATTAGACGAAATTAGACGCGATAATTTTAATCGTTTTTGCAACGACTTGTGTGAAGTTCTGCTTATGTATTTAATTTGAGAGAAAGACTCAAATTTGAAGCAGTTTCTAAACAATGGAAGCGTTGTGTTTATTTCACTCAATTTGAACTTGATTAAAGTGATCATATAAATTGGACAGAAACAACCAGTAATAAAATCGATTTAAGTAAACTCATCGCATCAGTTAAAAATCAGTAACATTGAACTAATCACCGATTTTGGCTTAATTGGAGTACTTACGAATTGCTTACATTTAAAATCACTTTAATTCAAACTTGTACCAAACATTACAAATAAAATAATTGAACAACTAGTACAAACAGCCGAAATGAAACCGAAATTCAACTTTTCATTTGTATTCGATGAGTGTGATGCTCCATATTCAAAACTAGATTTAAAAAATTTGATTGGTATTAAAGTGCCAGTCAATATGAACTTAATTATCAATAGATTTATCTGCGAATGGCCATAAATAACTCTCTGATAAGCATGCATTTACGCATAGTTATGTTCTTACTATTAATTATCTTATAAGTTTTATAACATAAACTATAATTATTCTAAATAAATAAAAGGTATCTTACATAGAAAATAAATTAAATATACTATTTATAACTATCAACTAGTTTGCAAAATTTAACTGTTATTAAACTTAAGATTAAAAAATAACTGAATGTTAAATAGTTTTACTGATTACTCGTAATTAGTCTCTCTTTCATAAAAAATGTAGTAATAAATTGTTTATTTGTTATAAAATTAGTATAAATATTGACGTTTTGTGATTAGAATACAATTAAACCTATTAATTTAAAATTAATTAAAAATACAAAAATATAACATTTCAAAACATTTATCAATGATATTCAAATAAGCAACTTATACACATTTATCATATATTAATTACAATATTATACATAACTTAACATATATAAATAAAACAATTTTTTAATCGATTTAAGAGAATATTTGAGAGAATATAAATAACTCAACTTAATTTATAAATATATAAGTTTACAGATATGTAAATGATATATAATCCAAAGTTAATTATTTATTAAAAGTTTTTTGTGAATAGATTAGATGTAATAACGTTAAGTAGTTTATATGTTAGTTAAATCATTAGGTAGACCTATATTAAAAATACTATACAAAATAAACGAATGACGAGGCACAAACTAAGTGCACATAATCAATAGGTATTATATAGCGCATGTATATTATTAGTCTCGAAGCTTTATTAAATTTATGTTTCGGTATTATAGCAACTTTTCAAGAAATTTTAACAATTTTCTCTTAATAAACAAGCTCAAAGACCGTCTCAATTTTTTAATATGTTGTGTATTTCATTATGGTTAATCGATTTAAATAATAAAAATTATATATTTATTCTGGGCGTAAAAAGTTATAGCCAAAAAACGTAAAATTCCGAAAATAAGTAGATAACATTTTGAATTTAGCGTGAACGAGAAGAGATATTTATATACCAACTATATAGCAAGTATGCTTTAACTATAATGAACATAATAGAGAACATCTATGGTCTTGTTCCATTGTTTTCGGTTAAAATGCATTATTTCAAAAATGTTTAATAAATTTTTTAAAAATAAACGAGCCCAAAAACTGTCTCAATTTTTTGATATTTAGTGTATCATGTTAATTACTAACGATTAAAAGAATAAAAATCTTATCTTTATTTTGCGGGTCAAAAGTTATAACCAAAAAACTGAAAATTCCGAAGAAAAATGTTTTTGAAAATTCTATATAAAGTCAGCGATCTATATAGTAACTGCAATGTATTGTCGAGCATTATATAGAACATTCACTATTATAAGATCTATGCTAAAATAAATTTAGTTTTCGGGAAAAACGTCTTTTTTCAAAAAACTTCAACAATTTTTTATTAAAAAACAAGCCCAAAGACCGTCTCAGTTTTTTGATATTTTGTGTAATTTTCTAAATACTAACTATTAAAAGTATAAAAATTATATGTTAACCTGGGGCTAAAAAAGTTATAGCCAAAAAACTAAAAATTCCGAAAAAAATAATTAACTTTTTTGAAAAATTTTTATTGCTTTAAGAGCATGATTTTATTATCTTATCTTAAAGCTCTCATGTCACTTATTAAAAGTTAGATGTTTCAATTGATTTAAGAAACTATGTCCTGGATAAATAATTTATTTGAATTTACAAGTTTTGTATAATAAACTTATTAAAACTCGAAAAATGTTCTTTTTAAAATCCATTTCTTTTGATCTGTAATTCATGATAGGCCTTTAATTAGCATACTTGTTAATCCCTATAAAATTTACCTAAAAAATATCTTGACCAAGTTGTGTAACAAAAAAGCATGAAATAAAAAATGAACTTTTAAAAGGTGTATATTTAAGAATACCACTAGAAATTAATAAAATATTGTAATAATAGGTTGTCGCATTTGCCAATTAGAACTAATAATCAATGCACTTGGTGACAGTGCACAATATATAAATAGAATTTGTATTATGAGAATTTGTAAAGAGAACAAACATTGATATAAGTTCTCGATCCTAGTTGTTGACATTAACTCTATGAAAAAGTTATTGTTAAAAATATACTAAATAGTAATTAGTGTGCTGATTGAAGCATAATAGTGAAACCTTATAACGTATTAAACAATTAAGTAAATAATAAGGCAAATTTTATTTAGAAATAAATATGTTTGTTAATATAAATATTAAAATGAGTTTAGTAAAACTTAAATTTCTTTTAACTTTAGTGGTATATTAAAATGACGGGCCATTTTGTAACTATTAATAACGAAACTTATGTGGATCTTTCGACTGAATCTATAAAAAATATAAATAAATGTCCGTGAAACTATATTAAAATTTCTTAATGTGATAAAAGTGGTTTCATATTTTTCATTAAGAGATTTAATAATAATTCTTAGTCTGTTAAAATTGATATTTTTAGGTTTTCCCTAATGTATTTATTTGTAGGGTTTAACGTTACTCAAATATTACATAGGATAGGGTTTGAGAACATGAGTATTTTAGGATTTTTGAATTACAAGATCACTTTCAAACAAAAATAGCTCCAAATGTTTTTATAGATAAATCAATTGAATCTCTAACTAGAATTTTATTACGAGAAAAATATGTCTCAAAAAGTAAAGCTGAGTACTCCACAAAACTTTAAAAACATTTTTTTTGATAGAATACTTTTAATGAACCTTTGAAGAATAATCCGCGAGTCATTGCATGATATAGATTCGTTTATCAAAAAAAAATATAAATCAAATCGCTGTGATTTTATAGCAAATGTTGCTTCATCTTTACGCGTCCAATACGAAACTAATTAACAATTTGAACATATCTTTTGTTAAATGATAACTTATAAGCTGCTAGAATAAACTGATTCAATGTCTATTTAATATTTATTACAGATATAAAGCTTAATCAAATATAAAAAAATTGATTAAATAAATATAAAAATAAGTGTTAATATATATATATTCTAGTATAATCTATATTAATTAATGTTTAATGTTTAAAATATATAAAAAAAACAAAACAAAAATTATAAAATACAATAAAACAAAAAAATATGCTGTTATTAATATCATTATGTATCAGACTTAATTATTATATATTATATTTATATTTATGACACAGAAGCTTTAAATAAACAAAAATATAAAATAAAAAAATTGAAAAATAATAAAATTTATAAAAATATAATATTTTAACCTTATTAAGTTATATATGTATTAACCAAAATAAAATATAACTAGTTATAACTTTTTCTTATATAAATAAAATATTTAATAACTAATAATTGATGTAAAATTTGAAATATCTTTGTAAAGTCTGCCTTTTCAAGACATATAATTTGCTAAACACCCGAGAACTTAAATACAATTAAAGAAAATCATTAAAGTATTATAGTATACCGGAACCATTGTTGAAATATAAAATTTTAAACATTAACAACAATAAAATTACTTTTTATTTAATCAATCTTTATGTTTATTTATATAAAGATTAATTATATATGTTATATACATTTCTGTAAACTACTGTAAAATGTTTAACATAAAAATTTGATTTTTGTTACATTTTATTTAAGTTCTAAGATAGTTATTATTTTCCAAATAATATGATGTAATTACATCCACCAGAATAAAAACAAAACACTAAATGTGTGAAGAAAGGAATGTGACTCAAATGTATGGTCAAGTGTAGTGTATCCCGAGCAGTAGTAGTAATATGGCCGGTATCGGACACCACTACAATCCAAGTAGTAATAGTATAGTGATGCTGG
>JAQIXJ010004838.1:0-10203 GCA_034700185.1 Phthiracarus laevigatus | reverse complement strand
TTAGCGCAAATAATATTTCGTATTCCATATTAAAATTTGCTGCTTATTTTCTTGGAGTGACTGCTGTTCATTCAAAGTCAACTAATAATGTCTTTGAGTTTGAAAATGTATTGACAAACAGTGAACCAAATTTTTTATTTTCATCTGCAATAAATGCTCCGATTGTCGAAAAAGTTTTACAGAAACGAAAAATTAAAAATATAAAATTAATTTCAGTATTTGATGGCAATTATAAAGATTATTTCCCATTCGATAAACTTATCACAGAAGCAAATGACGAAAATTTAACTAGAATTCCTTACTTTGATGTTAACCCAAAAGAAGATATTTGCGAAATAATCTATACCTCAGGAACAACTGGTATTCCTAAAGGAGCGATGTTCTCAAATTACTCATTTGTTTCTGCCGTTATATTAACTGCGCAACTAAATAAAAAATATGACACGAGTGAACAAATAGCTATTTGCGTATATTCCTTCGGCCATTTGGGGGGAACATTATTTTTACCAAAAATGTTGAGTAGAGGAATGAAAGTTATTCTTCATAATCAATCGGATAACTTTGAAGATATATTAAAATCAATCGAAAAATATAAAGTTACTTATGTGATTTTATTAGTATATTATGGAAACCAATTAATTGAAGGACCATTAGTTGATAAGTACGATCTGTCCAGTTTAAGGATACTATATCACGGCGGAACTCATTTTCCCGATTTTATTGCGAGAGAAATTATTAAGAAATATAATGTAACTTTTATGAATGGTAAGCTGTTGTGTGTTTAATTCATTTTAATCATAAAAATTTTATGGGCACCATTATATATTGCTACTAAAAATCCTTATATACTAAAAATAATTGTAATACCTGTACTTTTTAAATTTTATTTTAAGTATATGGGATGACTGAATGTATATCTGTTATTAAAAACATCTCAATTGAATATATTGAGGGAAGTTGTGGTCAAATAGCGCCGAATGCGAAACTTAAAATTGTTGACACAATTAGTGGCAAAACTTTAAATGCAAATCAAAATGGAGAGATATGTGTGAAAAGTCCAGCTTTATTTTCTGGTTATCTTAAAAATATAGAAGCGACAAATCAAGTCATTGATAATGAAGGGTTTATTCATACGGGAGATATTGGACATTATGATGAATGTGGAAGAATATATATTGTTGACAGAATTAAAGAAATGATAAAACTTGGATCAATTCCAGTGGCACCAGCAGAGATCGAACAGCAGTTATTACAACACAAAGCTGTGGAGCAAACTGTTGTGGTTGGAGTTCCGCAACAAAATGGGTTTCAATTTCCACGCGCTTATGTCGTCTTAAAGCCTGGTTATAGTGTAACTGCCGAACAATTGCAAAACTTTGTTGAAGGTATAATTTTAGATAATTGTTTGTAATATAAAGTCCGAGGTCCGTCCACTTATATTTCACCCAAAATTGTTCTCATGAAAAGTAAACATAGGCGTTTTAACAGTTAAATTGTTGCAGATTTTAAAAATTCGATTCCTATTTTTTATTTACTTTTTTGTTGCATTTTAAATAAAGATAAATTTTTAGTAGTATTTATAATAAAACGATATAATCGCAAAAATAAATAAAAATTATAATTTAAAAATAAATATACTCTTTAAGAACCTATACTAATAATTTAATTAGTTGTTATATAATTTCAGCGCATTTTATAAATTTTAAGTTTTATAAACTGTTTTTATTAAAATTATTTTTGGACAAAATACCACTCAAACCGCGCTATTATTTTAATTAAAAGAATATTTTCTTTTTTTGTGTAGACTTTTATAAATGTAAACAATATTAATAATACGAATTATATTAATTTATATTTTCTAGAAAATATGTCGGATTACAACCAAATTCGAGGAGGATTTGTATTCGTTGACAAAATCTTGCGAACTATTTTAGGAAAAGTTGACCGAAAATACTATCGAAATTTAGTTAATCAATATGATTCGGTTTAATTCAAAACAGTAAATTTGTGCTCATTTATTTAAGTAAAATAGATTTTTAAAAATTATTATATACACAGTTGAAATTAGTTCATAACCAAAGTTTCCGCCAATCCAAACCAGCCCACACATGTGTTAAGCGTAGTGGTATGGCTTATGTAGAATAGACTATGAAACGGGCCCCCGATTTTTCGGCCACCCGCGGACCCCGACTATTTCTCTCTGGCTTTGTCAGGCTCGGGCCTTAAGTTAGAAAACTGTAACGTTTTGTACCGAAAAATAAAAAGTCCGAAAATTTTTAATTTTGGTAAAAATATTAATCTAAAAATTATTAAAATATACAAAAATTTTTAAAAATAATAGAATATCATTAAAACTAATCATTATTTACAAATTAGATTATATGAAATATACTTATAACCAAGTTATATAGATAAAAATTTAAGTCATAATTGGATTTTATGATTAAAACAAGAATGAACATTATTAATGCGCTCACTGTAATTCTATTTCTATATTAAATATTTCAGTATGTGCAATAGTTGATTAAATTTATAGCATTTGAGTTTGTTATATTGTTGTCAAACAAAATTATACCGAACTAAAAATTAAATAGAATTGAAAAACTCAAAAAAATCAAAAAATTTGAAAAAAAATAAAAAAAATGAAAAATTGAAAAAAATTAAAAAATCCTCCTATAATTTTTAAAAAAAACCTACAATTTTTTAAAAAAGCCTCCTATAAAAAGTCTACAGTCACAGACAGAAATCCCAAATCCAATAGCTGACTTTTTCAAAGTGAGCTAAAAAGTTTTATGTAAAATCGCGCCGGGTCGGGCTTTTAATAATTATATTTATAGTATTATAAAATAATGGTTGGGAGCGAACGAAGAAAGTGAGCGACCATACAGTATACTAACTGAAATTTTCATTGCAAAGTCAGATTTTATGACCGTATCTCGTTTGTCAATATAACTTTAAGCAAAGCATAAATTTACGATTTAAAAAAGCTCGATTACTTCACCGCATTTTAATAACTTTCTATTAAATTACGTGTGCATACTAGCAATGCGCCACATTTGCTAAGCACAATCATTTTTTCGAAAAATCTTTTAGTCAATCTGAAATTTTTTTAAACAAAATATGAAACGATTATTGGTTTTATTTGTACTATTAATCGCTGTTATTTGCGTGAAGTCGATGCCGGACACTGTTATTAGCAAGAAAGAGCAATCAATTCATGGTGGAAACGCTAACAGCTTCAACGAAAACCAGGGACAGTCGTTCATCATTAACAAGAACGAAATACCAGCTTCTAAAGGCAGAAATAATGCTGATGTGCTCTTCGGAGAGCGGCGTAATTCATCTTAGGTTATATAAGATCTTAACCGGTTATATAAGTGTATAATTTATCTGTTTATTAATTAGCAAATAATTTAAATGCCGTTTAATCAACGGAAATAAAATGATTATTTTTATTTGATGGATGAATAAAATTATTAAATACTTTTAAAATTCTTGCATTTTCATTTAATTTGTAAATTCATAAATTTCTAGAAAAGAAATTAACTCTATATTAAAATTGCAATTAGACAATAGTCGTTGTTTGGATAGTGTTGATTGCCAAACGAAGTATGAATTTTTAATTTGCGATTATTTAAAATCATTTCAATATCAAACAGAATTATATATTCTAACTAAAAAATGCGCAAAACCGATGGAAAACTAAATGGAAAACTTTGATTTCAAACTTCAAGTCAGATTTTTAAAAATGTTTCATTAATTAAAAACTATTATGTTGTGTTGGAACCAAAAAAATATAATCACAGAACTAGTATATATACAAAATTCAATAAGTTTTTAATTCGAAAAAATTATTTAGTTAATTAACTGAAAAAAATTAAAAAAAAATTTATTTGTAATTTTATTTCAATCTATACATTATTTGATTCGATTAATTATTAACAAAAATGTAGGACATAATAACGGAAAATAAATAATAATTTTCAATAGATTTAAACTATTTATCGATTATGCGATACAAAAAAAAAGTGTCCCAAAGCTAAGATTCTTGCGGTGTACTACTTTCTTCGGCACCATCATCGTCTGCACCAGGTTGGAATTTATTTTTATTGACAATGAACGACTGGCCTTGATTCTGGTTGAAACTGTTGGCATTTCCTCCCAATATCTTTTGACT
Organism: Phthiracarus laevigatus; assembly: GCA_034700185.1. Taxonomy (NCBI): domain Eukaryota; kingdom Metazoa; phylum Arthropoda; class Arachnida; order Sarcoptiformes; family Phthiracaridae; genus Phthiracarus; species Phthiracarus laevigatus. Next base: position 6,026 of record JAQIXJ010004838.1, on the reverse strand, counting down.
CGTTTTCTGGACTACAGTGAGTTTGCCAGGCGGTGGAGATTCCGCCGGAGCCGCTGGTTCTTCTGCGTTACTGATGAGACATAATAAACCAAATATGAATAGCGATACAAACATTTGTTTCATCATTTTTGGAACACTGTTAACAGTTGATTAATTTATGGTTATGGCAAAAATGTTAACGTGGAATATGGTATATTGATTTACTAATGTTATCCAGCAAATATGGTTAGTGTACGTTTACTTAATTAGTAATTAACACAAGTTTTGTATTCATGCGTTACTAGTTTTTTCAAAATGATTTTTTTCATGTTCAGTTGAAGGAGAATGTGTGCTCAACTTTTATGTTCTGAAAAAATAAATCTAATCGATATTTCTTAAAAATTTTTGTATATAAAAACAAAGATCGCAGCTTTGGGTAAAGTTACGGGTTTAGAACTCATGGACCAAATCTATTATACTGTATTGCAAGAATTTTTTGATTGCTAGCAAATGAAAAGAATAAACTAAACTTATTGAAACAGTGAACGTTAAATAAATTAAAAATTAAATTAATAGTTACAAACCAGCTACAGTATGTTCAAAGCTTAAAGACTTCTATAACAGTGGAATACCTTTATATTATACTTTGATTAATAATTTTTGGAGAGCAATAAAAGAAATTTTTCACTCCTCACTTGTTTGTGAATTTTTGCAGTTATAGATTAATTGAATTTTCTTGCTTTCCCCACGAGAAGCTCGCTTTGCAATAGCCTGATGTGAGCGTGTAAACCTGTCATAACCTTTCCTACTACAGAGCGATCCAGAATTGTGCGTATGCTTATACTCATTGTTAACTAAATATATATATATATACGGTATCATTTAATTCTGGATGGCACCGTAGTTTTGGTTTAGTTCTAATAACAGCTGAAAAATTAAAAGGAGCTCGTGCTCTTAAATGCATCTTTTATCATACAAAGTAATGTTATCGTAATATTTCTATAATGCTAACTGATCATAGATCACGATCCCATTCTCAACGTCTCCAAAATAATTGAACGTTGAGAGCAAAACATGGCAAAATTCCAGTTAGCGAAACATTCACGTCATTCCGAAAAACATGCCAACCCTAATAGATACAACTGCACTCAGTTTGTATGACAGCGATGTATTTTATGTAATCAGTAGATAGTATTGATTTGTGCAACGAACACATACAGCATTACTGCAACTGGCGCAGTATTTACTCAAATTTTATTAGCCCTTAAAAATAATTGGGTTCGTAGTTGTATCATTCGTGCTTAGCATAACGATGTTACGCGTTAAGTGTGTAAAATTTACTGAGTGATGTTCCGACTAAATGGTATTGCCTAACCTTGGCTGCTACTGTTTGATGTTCAAAATACGCAGGTCTTAGCGGGATAAACTCTTTCTAGAAACTTTCACTCTCAATAACGTAATAGCGACACAACGATTGCTCAATGTATAGCCAACTGGCATCTAAGCAAATACTAGCGCTGTGTTTTACTATAATTTTTTGCTGTGTTTGTGTGTGTGTGTGAGTGGCATCAATTCGTTTAATAGCAAGTGTTAAGTCAATTATTTTCGTTTTAACTTATCTCACATTTAAGCTGAATTTTTTTCGCCCGTTTTTCTTATGTGATTAAAGCGTGTTTTTTATCGATAATATCGTAAATGTAATTATGCCTCTGTCATGTTTCGTCACAGTAGTGCAGTCATTAGTGCAGGCACTTTGTTGTGCTGTACTGTAGCTGAAATGAAAGCCACAAAGTAGAGGTAAAGGCAAAATAAAATCGATTTTACAATCCCATTCTTTACCGCAAAGCAGCGGTTTTCGTTCTGTTCGTTTATGAACGTATATTTTTTTCCTGCAGAAAATTCTAGATTTGTTAAAGTTTAAGTAAATATTTTCGAGAAATATAATAGACTAAAAAAGTGTGGGCAATATAATAGTGTATGGGATTATTATTTAAATAGGCGTATATTTTTTATGTTGGGATAAATGTTCCATAGATTTCGATATGCGGAACCCGAACCATCCATCCGAACGAACCAAATTTTGTTTTAATCTATAGTTTCACTTTATTCATTTTGGTAACTCTAACGAAAAAAGTTTACTAAATGCACGGTTTCATTACTTTCACTCTTAATTAATCGATTGAGCACTAACGGTAATACTAATTTTTCCTAACTCGTAAGCTAAATTTTATTAGCAGTAGTAAATGTTATACAAACTATTAAGCTATTATATTAGTACTAAAGTGCATTTGTTTTCTATGCGTTATTATTATATTTGCGCTGATTTTATTTTTATATTTATTTTTTGTTATCGCAAACATAATTGCAGTACGAATATGTTTTGCTTTCGTTATCTCAACGTTTGCTGATATCGTAAGCCGTAATTCATACAGTATTCCTAATAACTTCGTGAAACAATAATGCTAAAACAGTAAATCATATATCAATAAAATAGAAATTTGTTTAAAATGTAAAAAACTTAAAAAATGTGTTTTAATGTGTCGTTCAGATTCGGTTTGATTTTCGGAAAATCGATGAATATGTTTCGTCGCCCGAAATGTAATTATTATTGAAAATGTAAATTTCATTAACATTGAAACGAAGTGGTCGTTCAATAAAAACTTTTTACTATGAAATCTTAAACATTAACCATTAATATAACAAAAATAAATCAAATCTATTATTATTGGAAGTTTTCATTACTAACAACTGAAAAATATCTCTTTAAAAACTGGAAAAACTCTTTTAAACCACTTTTAAGACTTTACAAAACTATCGAAACTCAAAAAAAAAAATAATGGATTTATTCAATCAAATAGTGCGAACCAGTATCGAACTTCTGGAACGACACATACGGATCACCGATTTGAACGAAAACTGTTTCAAATACATTCTCCAATACCTATCTGTGTACGACTTAATTAACTGCCGTGCGGTCAACCGATACTTTTTGACGCACGTCGACAGCTATATGCTAGAGCTAAAAACGCTGACTTACACCAGCAAATTGAACGGCGAAACGATACGTAACGGCGAGTTCGTGTTCAACGTTACCGCGTTCGAGTCGATACTGTCGCTGATGCCCAACGTCAAAGTGCTCACGTTTAGCAAATGCGAATCGATGTGGGGTGCGCTGGCCTGCACCAGTCATAATATCGTTAAATCGCTGTCCGACCACTTGATTATGCTCAATGAGCTCCATATGACTCGCTGTCGCGGTATTAATACAGCCGGTTATCGGTTATTGGTCGAGTGTTTCCCGAATCTAACCCATTTAACCACAACGCTTTATAACGAGTCGAGTGTGGAGATATTAGTGAAAGGACTAGTGAATTTGGCTTATTTTAATTTAGACCAGAGCTGTATTAAACGATACGGTCATCATTTAGCGCAGTTTGGTATTAAGATTAAGACATTTATTGCGCCACCGGAGTATGATAATAATAAAATGTCGATCATCGATGGTTTAATAAAGGGTAATGTTTTTAAAAATTTTTTCATCGAGATATAGCTTAGTTGCATAGTTATAAATACATTGTATTTAATGCGATATTTTTGTTCGTATTTTGGCTAAAAATTAGTAAAAGCCACGAAAATTTTAAAATGAAATTTTTCTAGTTTTGGATTTTTCTAGGTTTGTTCCGCGTTTCTATATTTCCCAGTGGAGACGATTTATTATTAAATTAATTTATTTCTATGGTTAGTGGGAAGGTATAAATTAAATCCCAGGAAATTAATATTTCTGTCATAAAAATAATCGAATTGTAAACCCTTATATAATACTTGTTTTGCATTCGTATTTAATTACGATTTGTAATTTAAATCGTACGTTACAAAACAAAAGCTAAATGCAATGATTGCTAATCTATTGATTCGCATTGAGATCTCCAAATGTCAGCAGATGTAAATGTTAAGCAGCTTGTATTTTTCGTATGGAGGCGTATTTTATATTTATTATATTAGCAAACTTATTAAATATATACCGTATTTATGCCATCATTTGCTTGCAAAATAAAATGTGTTGTATTTTGTTTTGTATTAAATTATTTGTTTCCTTTGTTAATTTTTGTATCACACACAATGTTCTAAAAACAATATGCACTGAAAACAAATAATGCTTTTTTAATAATAGTTTTTTTAAATTGAAAAATCAGTGCATTAACCTTCAACACGTGTATAGATTTAATTGATAAATTTAAAACATGAATAACTTATTAACGCTTTGCATTTATAATGGGAATTAGCTTTTAATATAAGCTTGCAGATAACAAAAATATATATCCTTGCATATAGTTTTTCTTCTATAAAAAATAGATTATTCAAAAAATGCAAAAATGCACATTATTTATTATCCGTTATGTTAGAGATCAGATATTATTGAAATAAATGTGGAATTTATTACTTATTTAATTTGATTTTAACTTTTACATGGCAATATAACAAGACAATTTTAACCCGTAAACTAGTCTTTAAGGGTAACTTTGCGACCGAAATACCAAAACGTTTTTTACAAAAAAAAAAATAGTGAGGAAATTCCTATAACTTCTTTAAGTACCTATTACTATATTAAATTATTGAGAAGACTAGTGTTTTTTTTGTTAAATCTTAATACACCTAAAAATTTAAAAATTTAAACAACTTAATAAATTCAAACATTTTACAACCGATAATAATTAATTTAATAATTATCGAATTGAATTTTTTTTGCTTCCAATCACCTAAGTTTTGTTACCGATAAATCCGATCCCTATTAATTAAAAGCTTCTAAAAATAAACACCTCATAAATCAGTATAATACGAGTGCATTATCTAACTGTAATCATGACTGTATAAATATTTGCGATAAAGTAATAAAAAATGAACCTAGGTTTAATTGAGAGTAACCTTCAGTTAGAAATTGAAAAGTATTAATGCTTAAATAATTGCGTTATTATTACCTTTCGTTTTACATAAACAAGAACGACACATTCATAGAGAGCTTATTTTTTTATAAATTTATGTATACTTTTGCGATAAATTATTAGTTTATTAGCGCATGACGAAAATATGCCAAATCCCTTTACTAATATAAGAATACAGTGAAATCTCTTTATTAATATAAAACTGAGGGCGCGCCTACAATAGACAGACGGACGGATAAAGTCAAATTCTATGAGAAAGTGAGCTAAAAAGTTAATGTGTGTGATAAGTTTATTTCTTAAATTGTATTAAGCATGTAAAAATAATAAATTTTACCGCTCGAAATGAATTCTATTTATAAGAGTTTTATTTATGATCCAATTTACCATTTATATGAATTGATTAGGGTTGCACAAATTGCGCATTTTACTAAAAAGCTAAGCAAACTTCGAAAATTGCGTGCGTAATTTTAAAAAAAATACTAATTCGATAAATGTTAGTAATATTTATTATTATTAATCTCATTGATTAAGACGACAACTTCAGAGCTAAAACAAGGTGAAATAAGGAAGGAAAAGGGGAAAAGTTAAAAATCAGGATTATTCAGCGAAATAAATTTTTTAGAAAAGTAGCGCTTAATTCAAATATTTTATACGTAGATGACGTTAATGTATTATTTTTCGCAGTTTACTCACATTTTTCAAATTGCGCCCAAATTTTCTGAAGCAAATTGTTTGTGCAACCCTGGAATTGATAGTGGAAACAAATGTGGCGCAATTTTTAAACAAGGACGTAACATTCATAGAGAGCTCGCTTTTCTCAGTTTAATGGATACTGTACTTTTGCAAAATGAAATATAGGTTTAAAACAATTACGATAGTCAGATGCCAAATCCCTATATTAATATACGTATTGGGAAAAACTCTTTATTAATATAAGATACGACATGGACAGACATTGTCAAATCCATATGCTAGCTTTTTTTCTAAAAAATTGAGCTAAAAATATAAAATTAGTAATACTATTTCAATGAATATTTAGGATATGGGATACATTTAAAACGACTGGAGCTAACAGTAAAATTAGAAGACAACGATACCACGTTTTTC
>JAQIXJ010004837.1:0-10205 GCA_034700185.1 Phthiracarus laevigatus | reverse complement strand
TTTAAGGTTATTTTTATTATACCGTTAATTATTCTGAGAACTTTTAAACTAAAATGCGCGTGATTTTTCCGTTTATTTTAATTTTTTCAAACAATATTTTTAATTTGTTCTAAAAAAGTTTTACAACAATGGTTCCTGGATTCTACACAACCACCTCAATTATTACTAGCATTATAAAACGCGCGTACATCTATTTTAATACCAAAACAAGAACAATACATTCATAGAAAGCTCAATTTCTTTATATTTTAATCTAAGCTAATAAGTTTCTTCAATAAATACTTAAATTAATAATTAGTCTACAGTTTTCTAACTTGTCGAAATTTACGAGTAAATAAAATACGGAAGGACATAATCAAAACCAAAAGCTCGCCTTTGTCTATACAAAGTGAGCTAAAAAATTGTTTATGACTATATGTCAGATTATTCTATAGAAGATTTTTATTTATAAGAGAGAGAGAGGAGGGAGAAGAGAGGAGAGAGAGAGATCATCTATTAATTACATAGATTTTATATAAATGATAAAAACAAATTGTTATTTAATGAACAAATATAACAAACAATGAGACAGTTTTATTCATAAAACAAAACAATCAATCATTAAAACTGTGACAATTATCAAAATCTTGTACATCCCAATCAAATAGATGTCGTCTATCTTCGCACTTCACTCCTAAAACTTTATTCATGTAAAATGTTTTGTCCTCAATCAACCAAATTACCGAACAGTTACAAATAATAGGGTTTCCATCAGCGATCAGTGTATTCTCGCGCTCTCTGTTCAAGAATACCTTAAAAATTGTGGCCGGAATTGATTGGAGCTTATTATTGGACAAAATAAGTGTTAATGGTCTTAACGTGTTTGCGTACCAGTTTCGGTTAAAGTTTAAGCTCTCCAATGAGTTTGCGCTTAAATCGATTATTAACGGTTTGGTTGAACGAGTTTTCATTTGAAACGAATGAGAGTCTACTTGTTTGACATTATTGTACGATAAGTTAATATATGTAATCGCAGGTAAATCGTAGAATGCTTTGTATCCGATACGTGTTATCGCATTATTTTCTAGTGTTATGTTTTCCAAATATTTCTGTTGCGCTGAAACGAAATTCAAAATATTAAGTTACGGAAAATTTTTAACATTTTCAAAATATGGGTAACTTTACCAACTATTGGATGGAACGCATTGTCTGGTACGGACACCAATCTATTGTTACTGAGGTCCAAGTTTTTTAAATGAATCATTTTAGACACCGATTCGAATATATTGCGTTTTTCTAATCCATTGTTAGTCAAACGTGTGTTTGTTATCGTGAAATTTTCGATCGAAAGTAAAGTATACACAAAAGCGTTACTATTTATATATTTAATATTACTGTTGAAAATTAGGATATTTTTAAACAGAATCCGTCCAAAAACATCTTCAGGCAATCGATCGTTAACGTAATTGTATATCGAAAGAGTATTAAATCTATTCGATGATGTTTCGATTAACTTAGAATTAGCTCCATTAAACACCACTTTCAAGAGATAATTAGTGGTCGAATTGCATGTAACTGCTGTGCGATTCGAATCACAGACACACGGACTCAATATCAATTGATTATCGCAAATAGATTGCGCTTTACTTATTAGGTTACCCGTTGTAATATTTATCGTGTAATTGTTTGTCACATCCAATCCCTCAACCGTTACAAACAGTGAACTTGTATTTCCAATATTCAATGAAACATCCCGTCTGAACCGTTTATTACTAAAAATCTGATTTGGTTGCGGAATAAACGCAACATCTTTAATGACGCCATCATATAGAGCTGATGAAGGTTTTTCGTTGGTGTGCGAGTAATACCCGATAACTTGTCCGCTCGATTGTTTAAGCATTATTGTTACGCCTTCTGCTGGTAATTCGTATTCGTAGTGACGCTTTTCTTCTTTATTTAATCCATCATTAGTAGAAGTATTAATGCCCGGTTTTTGTCTTTGGCGACAGGTTTCCGCATTAATTCGATATACAAATTCTATTAGTGCATGAAACGATGATAACATAAACACTTGATTCGTTTTATTGCCAGCTAATTCTAGTAATTCTTCCGACGATATCTCTGATCCAATACCGATCGCAAACGATATGATTTTTGTATTTTGTAACTCTTTGACCGCATGTGTAACGCCAAATTTTGACTATCCATCTGTAAAAATCGCCATCACTTATGGAACGCCATCGCGTTTACGCGAAGTTTCAAACTCTCGTATCGCTTCTAAGATCGCATCATCGGTTAATGTTCCCAATTGTGGATATGTCGCTGTTCTGATAAGATTTTTCATTTGATCGATTGTGTAATTGTTTGTGAGCGGAAAAATATTGTACGTGTAACTACTGAACACGTGAAAACCAATGCGCGCTTTTTCGAGAACAAAAGTATCAACGAATTTTCAACAAATTGTTTTGCTAACATAAAATTGTCGCTTCCAATACTACCAGAGCCATCCATAACAATCATAAGGTCCACTAAGCCTCTGCATTCGTTATTCTTTTCTAAAGCATCGATATATGACAGAAACATTTGCGCGGTTTTATTTGCATTACGATTATAATATTTTTTCCAATATACTGCCTGCTCTTTAATTGTTTGTGGAATCGGTTCGGTAATTATAGCTAAGTATAATCTGGCCGCCAGTCCTGAGTAAAAAGGCTTTTCCAAATCAGTCCATTCCACAGATGTCCAGTTAATATCGAATTTTCGTTTAATATTAATGTAGTAATCTTTTAAAGCTGGATATAGAACTATATTTTTAGTATCGTCAAAATGGCATCGATCTAATTGCCAAATACCACCAAAATAATTATTTCGATACGTGTGGCTATCGTTTCCATAATGCGATTCTACATAAGCCACACGATTTAGAAAAGCATAGTCATCTGAGAATACATTGCTATCTCGAATCGAATCGATTACAGCTTCAACCACATCGCTTCCAATTGATCTGCAAATTTTAGTTAAATCGGTTGACTGTGTATCGCAATCTTTAATTGCGATCAATACGAATAAAGTTGAGATTACAATACTTAATATCTTACTTAACGTAAAATTGATTTAATTTAGATAATTCTATAGTAATATACAAAACTAACAAATATAGTAATAAAGGAATATTATCGATTGAGTCTACAAAATGTAATTTTACATTAACTTATATACTGTGCTCGTTAATGATATAATTTCTCATTAATATTTGACACCGACATTCTTTAATTTAGTTTTGTATTTTGTTATTAGAACAACAATGTGAAAATAAAAGCTCACTAATTCCTTCATAAGTAATTTGTATATTCGTGTTTATTTATGTAAGTACACTAAGTATGAGTGATATATATTTATATTTGGCAAACAAATTGATTATCTTCAGGCTTATTTTTATTCATCATTATTTTGGGACAATAAATCTTAAGAGTGGAACACACATAAGATGGAATGTTGAATATGTGAGGGTTTATAAAATAAGTCATCAAAATGGAATATTAATCTTTGAATTTTGGAGAGTAATAGGGAAAGGGTACAGACACACCGACATATCAATCATATAATGGCAATTTTCAAAGGAATGCTCAAATGTTATATGAGAACAGAAATAATATAAAATTGTCATTTTAAAATAATTGCTATTATCCTGTTTGTTTTATTGAAAAGTAACTACAAAACTATTTAAAGCTTGAAAACCAATTAGTTTATAATGCAATGTATGATTTTAAAGATAAATAATTAATCGAAGAATTCTTTATACCAAAGTTTTTGCTGCTATTCCGCCCAATGCAATGTCAAGCAGAGAGGAACAGTGGGTGTGAAATATATAGAATATTTCAATGCTTTGAGCGGAATAACCCCAAAAACCCTGCTTTTTACTCACGTAATCATAAAAATATTTCAGTAAAGATAAAACGAAAAGTTTTCATGAGCTAGTAAAAAGTATGAATATTATTACATCGAACCTTAAGGTGAAGTATTATTTATCTAAGAAATAAACTTTAAGCGTTTTTATACAGTATCGATAATCCTATCAAAACTTTGAATGCGAATCTTTAAATAAAATGTTACCACACATTTTAATTCCTAAAATTTAAAGTTTATCATTGCTACGCCATAGTCTACTCTCAAATTTAAGAAAAACGATAGAATTTGGGAAATATCTTTGATAATTTTAGATACTTTGCAAAAAATAATAAAAGTTTTTGTATTTTTATTATATTTTTAAATTTTTTGATTTATCTGTGACATACATTTAGTTTTATTTTAAGCTTAATTTGACGAGTGATTTAATAATAGTTATTTAATTCTAAATTTAATTCAACCCATAATATTTGTATATTTGATATTTTTTAAAATTTTTTAAGCAGCATTAATTGGTGACATAAAATAATGTTTGCTGGGTTTATATTTGTTCCTAAACTCAAAATCGGCTTATTATTATAATAATACAAATGCAATTCATGTTTTTAAATGATTCAAAGGAATACTTATATGTTATATGAAACTAGAAAAGCCCACCTTCGATGGGCGAATATTGTAAATGGACTCCACCCGTCCATGTCGGACTCTTCGTTCATGTCGGACTTTCCCACCCTAGTCGGACATAACCGGCTTACAACTGTGTGTGTGACTGTGTATGACTCTGTGTATATGACTGTATGTATGACTGTATCTATGACTCGAATGATATAGGTGTTAAAGGGTATTTTAACATTTTTATGGACACCTACTGTATGAAGGGGCGTCTAACCCTTCGAGTGACCCCTCATTTAACTCAGCACTTTCATCTGAGTCGAATGATATAGGTGTTTAAGGGTATTTTTAACATTTTATTGGACATCTCCTGAATGAAGGGGTGCCGACCACCTCGAAACCCCCCTATTTGCACTCCTCTCTTCGAGCTGAATCCATTGATATGTGTCGATGGGTGGACTTTCGGGATGGTCGAATATAGTGCTGTTGAATGAGTTTTTCCACCCCCATTTTTTCAGAAGGGGTCCCACCACCTTTAAACTTCCGGATGTGCACTCCTATCTTCGAGCTGAATCCATTAATATAGGTGTCGAAGGGGTGGGACCCCCAGGAGAGGCGCCTATAAAGGATATCACAGACAAACAAACAACAGACAAATTTTGTTATTTATATATATAATGATGATATTGATCAGAAATAAAATAGAAGTGATTGCAAAAAATGATTGCTAAATTAATATCCTACTAGTGGGCTCGAAAAGCATAAATGCTTTTACTAGACTAACAGCATTTGTGAATAGCATGTGCTCCAATATTTTGCGCAACAATCTACAAAAGCGTCTATTGAGTTGTACTTTTTGTACTTTCAAACCACCCAAACCTCCCTTAAACTAATTAATTTAAAAATTTCATTAGTTTTGCCGAGTCCCTCAGCGTATTGCCTACAATTTTTATGCTTAAGGGGTAATCGTACCTATTACCGTTTGGCCAGAAAAACTGAGCAAAAAAACGCTGTTGTGAAATTAATATATATAGATTGCTAATATTAATTATTGGAAAGTAATTACAAAACTATTTGAAGCTTGAAAATCTATTAGTAATTCAATGACATTATAACGATTTATGATTAATAAAAGAATTCTTTTTAGTCACTCATTGTTGAAAATATTTCAATTAGTAAAACGACACACAAAGTATTCGTAGAATGTATGAATATCATCAATTCTTTTAGGTGATGTATTATCTAATAAATAAACTAAAGCTGCATCATAAGTAATCGTTGCAAAGTTTTGAACATGAATCTTGAAATAAACATTTAATAAACCTTAAAAATCCTAAAGTTTAAAGATTATCATTCCTATGTTTATCTTTACTCTCATAATAAAGAAAAACAAGAAAGTATGAGAAAAATCTTTGATAATTTTTTTGAGAAACTTTTTCAAAATTTTACAATTTATAAGTTTATTTAGTTTACTTTGACAATTATTTGATAATAAGTTATTTTTATTTTAAGCTTAACTTGACTAATATGAATTTAAAAATATTTAATTAATTTTAAATTGAAATCTACCCATAAGATTTGTATATTTGATATTTTTTCGCATAATTTTGTGATTAATATTTTTTCCCAATTATATTAAGAAAAGTTACAATTAGAGCTGGGCGGGGATACAAAAAATTGCTATCCTCTCTCATCCGCAAAAATCTACACTTACTGTTATCCGCCCGTACTCATCCGCCAAATTTTGAGGGCCATCCCACCCGATCCGCATCCGCACTGGATAATCCGCGGATATCCGCATATAATAAGTTTAATAATTATAGATTTTTATGACTGAATAAATAGTTTTCTGCCGATGAATAAAATTTTACATGTTATTTGGTAACATTTATAGAGATAGATTTTTAATTATTGAGCAAGAATGCTGCATTAAAGCTTTCATTAATTAGTGGATAAAATTATTTTTATGATATATATTAACTTATTTTGCCATTTCTTGTTTAAAAAAACAGAAAAAATTATTTTTCGGATGATTTCGGATGATCCGCAGATTAATCATTTTTAGCACCGCTTTTTATTTGCAGAAAAAAGTTCGTATCCGCTCCGGATTCAATCCGCAATTAAAAAAATTTCATTAATCCGCATCCTTAAAAATCCTTAAAAATTTGAAGCATCCGCATCCGCATCTGCTCTTATCCGCATCCGCGCCCAGCTCTAACTACAATGGCATATTTCACTGTAATTTGGATTATGCGACCACCAATTGAATTCAATTAATTTGATATAGATTTAGTAAATGGATTTGACACTTACAAACAAAACACAATTAGCCAGATCTATTATTATTTGTAAGTGCGTGCAATTTGTACAATAAGTGCGTGCTTTATAATTTTTTGTAAGAATACGGCAAAAATATTTCAATGCATTTTTTACAACAATGGTTCCGAGATTCTACATAACGGCCGTAATTGAATTAACGGAAAGCTAAATGTTATCTAATAAAGCGAATTAATTTTTGATTCTTGCTTATTATTTAATTGCGATAAAATTATTCGAATTTACAGTTATTTAATGAAATATTATTATCATAATACTTAAATAAACTTATAATTATCAGTATTACGCCATGTTTTCCGAAATAAGTGTAATGATATCATTTTTCTCAGTATTATTACCCTCAACTGGTATGAAAATTTTTTCGCTTCTTTTTAAATGGAAATATAAATTTATTCTAAAATTGATTCATAGCTAACGATAAACAGTTGCCACACACAGAACTGGAATACTATACTGGTGTGACCACTAAAGATTGTGGTCTTCGATACAAAAAAATTGATGATATATGTAAATCAAAACAGTCTATAGTGCCTGACACTCGAATCTATAACGGAATTAACGTAACTTTAGGCGAATTTCCATTTATGGTTTCTGTACAAACAATGCCAGAAATGCATAATTGTGGCGGTGTTTTCATTAATAACTTATGGGTTTTAACGGCAGCGCATTGTCTCTCAACGTATTCAATTGTTTTAAACTAATTTACGGAGTAATAGTCTAACAGTTCTGTTAATTACATTTCAGTAAACCAGGCATGAGTGGCATTCAAATTGGAACTATATATAAATTGGCCGACAAAACTGGCGAAATCCATCGAAGTTTTATAAACATAGAAAAATTTATACCTCATCCCAAATACACTAAAAAGATATTCGCTGATCAAGCGTTTGATATCGGACTCGCAAAACTGAAAACTGCTTATAATAATACAGTAGTTCGCGGTAATTATATTATTAACAGTATTTGTTTGCCGAAAGCCCATATTATAAATAAATGGACGGAAATGGCACTTTCAATGGGTTGGGGTTTAATACACAGAGACAAGTTTGAGCCGTGGAAAGATGTGGTTCTGCGCAAAGCTATGTTTAAAATAATGTCAAACATTGAATGCGAAAAATATTTGCAAACAAAACATAACATAACAAATTCGGACACATTAATCGATGCGTTTATATGCGTGGAAAATGTTTCTCCAACTTTTTGCAGCGTAATTATCAAACGGTTATTACGTAAAAATCTTATATATTTTGATTATATAAAATAATAGGGAGATTCTGGTGGACCTCTTGTACAATACGCTGACGGAAGAGCTATAGTTATTGGAGTTTCGAGCGCTATCACGAAACAAGGAAAGGAAAAGTTTTGTCAAACGGGATTCGCGTACTTTGTTCGTGTGTCGAAACACATTGATTGGATTATACAAACCATTAATAATAATAATAAGTGATACAATTTTTAAATAAAATTTCTTCATTATTTTTGTAAATTTTTAAAATTAAGTTAAGAAGCTTTAACTGAAACAAATAAAGGTATTATTTTTTAATTTTTATTTTCTTAGAAAATAGAATCTTTATAATTAATAAAATTTTTTCTCCCATAGAGATGTCATTTTCAATTGTTTTAGGTTAGAGGGTCAACTTTTTTGAGAATTCTGGGGGGGGGGGGAGAAACACCTCAAGCTCTCTCATGGGACATTCTGTCGATAACATATCTCAACATTTTACATTGTTATACGTGCAATACTTCAAGTGACAGTTAGATTCATAATGTATTTGAAATTTCTAACAACTATATTGAAGAATTTTATTAATAAATTAAACATTTTTAGCGTTGATTTTAAAAATAAAGTTATTTTTGTGTAAAATTTGAGTGAATAATATTAGTTTTTAGCCCAATATGGTATTCTCCAACCCCTCTATTAATATAAGACAGCGAACACAGTGGCGGATTGACGGACGGATAGGCGAACAGACAAACGGGGACAGAACTAAATAATTAAGCTCGACTAAGCTTTTGCTATTGAAAGTGAGTATAAAATTATAAATATTTATAAAATTTGCATCTAAAATATGAGATTAGTTTTGTGGCAATTTTCTAATATATACATTTTTGTTAAAAATCCACAGTTTAAGTGAATGGAGTAAAACAGTTAAATGCAAAATTGGAAATGTCATTATATATGAAAACTTATTGAAACATTTATCTGAATAATTAACAAAGTTTTTTATATGATGTGTTTTTATTCAGTTATGATTTAAAAAATAAAATTTTAATTATTAGTAAAAACTTTATTAATCATATACGAGATAGACTTTATTAAATGATAACCAGACCATAGAATCCATTAACCATTTTGTAACCAAATAGTTCCACCCCTATTGACCATTCACTTTCATTGCCATACATTTGAGTAAAACCATTGTCTTTGTAGTCGTCAATTTGAATTAGGAATTTGTGTTCTATCTTAATATGCAATTACCAAACCATGTTAACCATTGAATCAATTGACAATTTAATCCAATTTGTTCCACTCTTGAGCGCCTGGGAATTTGAATTAAATTTGTTTAATTGTTTCCAATAAAAATATAAAAATAACATATAAAACTAATTGTTAAATGCAAACTGTTTTGAATTGCTGTTATAAAACTTTTAAAACTTTACTGCATTTACAACAATTAGAAATTATGTATTACTCGTTTTAATAACCCTTTTATAGCCATTATTATCCGAAATAAATAGTCAAACACATAAGCTTTGAACGCTTTAAACGACAATAACTGTTAGACACAACATTCCAAATTCGAAAATAATAGAGAAATAGGGTCCAGCATTCAAAGAGTGTCATTAAGAGGAATTCAATCATTTATTACAACTAACTCCTAATTACATGTACAAAACTACAACTAGTCTTTATAAATAAAAACATTTGAATTCGTAAATTATGAAACAGAGTTTTTAAGTATTTTATCGCATGTCTTAACTTTTTACATTGTTGTGTGTCCAATACTTCAAGTGACTGTTAGAGTCATAATGTATTTGACATAAATCATTTCACTGAAAGTTTTAAAAAATCAAAATTCGATGATGTTTACACACAAAAAGCTGATCATTTAAAAACTTTCGGGATTAAGCCAACAAAATTTACAATCCCGACCTGTCCCGATACTTACATGGTGCAATCCCGTCCCGATTAATCCCGTATAATTTTTCTTAATCCCGATCCTGGCCTGTCCCGTCCCGATATTTTTTCCAGGTCTACTGTGGTGCTCAGAAAATTCTTTTTTGTTAAGTTTTATGTATAAAAGCAATAATAATATCCGATCTCCAAATAAGCTATTAATAAACTGTATTAAGAATATTATTAATTATTG